>CAJQUW010014710.1:0-92167 GCA_907163375.1 Prostheceraeus crozeri | reverse complement strand
TAATAGTTATCGTACAGAGGACCGTTCGAGACTGCGAAGCAGCGAGAACGTCCGGCTGTACGATAACTGATATTGTCGGTAACTGTCGAGTTTTACGCTAAAGCGCTATTTGATTACGCAATCAAATTTAGGGAAGTTGGGGAATCAAATTTAAGGAAGTTGAAGGAACCACCAAATCGTGATTTCAGCCATGGAAAATGATGAAAAGGGCAGCGATCACAGTGGGATAGCGATTATCAACAAGTGGATCATTACGCAAACTTACTATCTTCTCTTCTTTCAAAGAACCAGCGCGAAGACATTAACTTCTAATAGTTCATTCTAAGACCAGAGAATCAATAAATGACCAGTCGATAGGGAAAATAAAGTACCGTGAGTGTCATATCAAAAGACCCGATACAGCTTTCAAACCTTGCTAAACCCGATAATAGCAACCTCGCATTTCTAATGATGAGAAATACAGAAAGAAATAAGCAACGATAATGACAAAGACCAAACCGTTGAAATATTCGTTTTAAATCAAAACCCTTCATTTATCAGTGACATACCCATAAAATCGAAAAAAGCGAAATAGTATTAAAGAATTTATCGGTACAGCTACGAACCAAAAAAATTCGTGTAAAAATAGGAACACATACTTGTAGATGACTCAAAAAAATTAAATATCTACTCATGAAACATCTTATACAAATCAGTAGGAAAATGCCAACATTACAGGCAAATATGCAGTGCGTGATATCTACTCAAAATGAATCGAAAAATGAACAGTCAAATAGTACAATATACAGAACACCATAAAAGATAGAAAATATCTATTCAAAATACAATCGAAAAATGACAGTCAAAGTAGTACAGTATACAAAACACACCAGCAAAATCAGTAGAATGATACGACAAGAGAGATGCAGTACCAGCATACAAAAAAATGAGTCCATAATCAATAAAAAATAATGACAAACCCCGGAGAGTATCGTATTACTAGAAATTGAGTTAAGTATTTTAAAGAAATATCCTAGTATAAAGATTGAATACAAACACAAGACTTCACTGTCAAGCCGGGAGTATGGAGCTGAGAATGAATACCGCATACAGAAGGCCCTAATGCACTCATGCTTAGAAGTCACAACAGACAATCAAATTCATCAGTATCGAAGTTTTTGACAGTAAATCCTTGGCCTTCAAGTTTTGAAGTCTGACATGCTTGCTTGACGTTGGCTCAATCGAAAAGTCAAGATGGGTATCTGATCGTCTTCTGCCTGAGATGAGGAGGTTCTTTTATAAGCTCGAATTGCGTCTGAGCGATGTCCAGGTGCGCTCACGAATTAATTGTTCATCATCTAATATTTATATTGATATAGATTCGTCGCGCAATTGTGACCCTTCCCAGAGTGCCCGGTATATGTTTGAGGATGAGAACCCTGCCTTCATTGCAGCATTTGGCAACAGCTTTGGAGATTGTGTGAACTTCCCCATCGGCTGACACCAAACCGCGGAAGATTAGATAGTCTGTCATGAGGTCGACGATAGAACGCACCATCAAGATATGCCGCTATTGCGAAGTCGTTCAAGGTACAGTTTTTATAAGTTTATAAGTGGCCACAGACGATTCACTATCATAATGTTTGATGTTCTCTTCTCTTCGCGACACATTTCTATGACGCAAACCTCCTTTCTATTTGATTTGTGTCGGTTTTCTTCCCGACAAAATGACGAACTTGCCCTCAGCGTCTTCGCCAAACGTGAACTGGTCAATAGTAAGTGTTCTATGCTCATGCGTGAGCGCAACCCGAAGACTTTGCTGTTATAATAATATACAGCTGACAGAAGTCCCCCCTCACTTTTGTTGATGTCAAATGCACCAGAATTGCCACAGATTTCTCTCAACGTCTGGTGTGACGGGATCTGCTTGACGTTATATGGATTTTCTCACTATCCTTTCTCAGTCACTTCCTGCATGCGTCGATCAAGGCAGCGTCGCAAGTAAAAGAACTTTACGTCGTCCGGCTTTATGAAGTTAAGATCGGGTCTGCCACACTCATCTCGGAAATATCGCACTATTCCGCACATTATTCCGTAGATGCTGTTGGCGGAATATTTCTTACCGTCCTTGCGTCGAATTTCGAATACGAAATGGGACAGAGTCTTGTTGAATGTCTCACAATTTGCTGATGCCAGGTCATTCAGAGACGGAACAGGTCCATTGGGAAACGCTTCATTTCGTGATTTCCTCCATTCGTCGTACACGGCCACAGCAAAGTTTGTGGTTCGGCGAATATTTGCAGCGTTGTATTGGCAATACTTGCCTCTATCTGCTGAGTACTCACACATTCAAATCTGGACATGTCTTCGCTCCGAGAACTGTTATTGACTGATGTATGGATGTAAAATGGTGATTATTTTCCTTCTTCGTGACTTATGAAGTCTATGAATTACATGATCAATTATGGGGTGGTTGACGGCTAACATCCAACAAAATTTCAGTTTCTTCTTCCTTATCACATTGCACTTAGTAATTACGCAATAGCCGGTTTGTGTTCAGCTTCCTGACTTTCTGAGAGTCTGCGAGAAAGTCAGACCAGACTGAAGATCTTGAGTGTTCAAGACTTATCGCTACCATGTGTATCCCACGCTATTGTAACGTACATTCATTCATCAGTTACTTGTTGCACATTCTCTTTCCCTAAAGACGCTATAAAGTTACGCAACATCCTCAAAACACTGTCATTTCTTTTCCCGACGCTAAAAGAGTACCGATAAATGAAATGGGAAACCATCCGAGTACGCTAAATCTGTTATCGTCCGCGAACGCCATTTATCGGTACAGTTACGACAAGCCAGCATTCTGTAGAACTGATGGTGTAGAGACCCAAATGATAACTAATCTCTTGTAGATTAACTCATTGTTGTCTTGGTATGGTATCACTATTTTTTTCTTTTATATCGTCGATCATATTCATCCAATTTCCTTTGTTTTGATGAAGGATTCAGTCAGAATTAATTTCTTTCACCCGGCTTTCCAGTAACAGAACCCCATTCTAAAATATTAGCATGGGGATAATTTTCGGGTTTTATTTCCGAAAGCTAACCCCATGATAAGTTTCTGGATATTTTTTAATTCAAGATTTTCAAGTGTGCTTCTATGCTATGCCTCTGATTCGAGCACTTTTCTCTTGACACTCATTAATTTGCTCTCATAAAAAGTAAATTATTTAGCTGTGACGCTTACTTAAAGGTACCTCGTGTGTAATTAGTGAGTTTTAATTTCTGCCTGACGCCATAGATGTTTGGGTTGTCAGCAAGTTTCAAAGAACTAAAAGAATATGCCAACATGAAATTTCAGATTGACACAAATCTGCATAGAAAGATAGCCACGAAGGGTTGTCTCTCATTTTGATGTAGACCGAGATAAGGTTTCCGTTAACCCCAGGTAGATTCCTTAGTCCAGCAACGAATAGTTATTTTTCAGAAGATGTGAAAGCGCAACCCTAGGTAAACTGCGGGAAAACACCACTACTTGGTGGGTGAGTTAGACGTGCCCATTTCAAGGTCGGCTTGATTATATGATTTCATCTACTTCGTTTTAATTTAATATCTTAATAAGTGATTTAAGACGTTTAATGGTCTGCAAATTTCTCGAGTCGATGTGACAAGATATTAAAAATAAACGAAAGAGTTGGCTGTCTTGACACGATTTGAGCTAGGTAAATCCATTTTAGCAGTTAAGAAGACGCGTATATTTGCACGATTAGTAGCGAGACCTGTCCATTGTGCTACGTGTTTTTTCCGATCCATAGTAAGTCAAAACAAAATTACAAGCCGATAATGAAGTGACACATACAAAATATATTTTGATTTATCTTCATACGCCATCCTTTTTGTTTATTATCTGATTATGTATTAACGCACAGCCTACCTCACAGTCAAGTGATATGTAACATGCGTGTATATTGTATATACATCTCTATTTCTCATAGACTTACTTATTGTATATCCCTAGTGACTGCTTGATTTGAATTAACATCCCTCAAAATTGAATAGCCTCTATTTTCCTTTAAAATCCTCTAGATTACTTAAACGCTGCATGAGTTGACGGAACGGAGGTCGGTTTTTCAACCTCGATATTGGACAATCCACAAAACTTCTGGGGATACTAAATAATGACATTAATAATGAAGAGCGTGGAATGAGCTGGCAAGTATGATTTAACGAGATGTGATAACTTTAGAGTGTGTTAATATTGGTTAATCAATAGCACAAACATTAATAGTTTATTCTATAATACGTGTTGTTCAGTAATCTTAATATTCTTCTAATCTATGTTTTATTGCATACGATAAGGACTCTGGAAAAAAATGTCTCGTGTTACATGTAGATGATGACCGTGAATTGTAGTCACTGAATTTAGGGTTGGAGCAGGTAATGTTTCTCGCTCTCATTGTTCACGAAGCGCGCAATAAACGATTACGCGTGCAGAAGTCGATAATAAGAGACTTTGCACATATATATAACAGAGATTGTAATCTGCAGGGCTTTTTGATGTTGTGACGGTGGTCAATTTGTGCTGCTGCGAGTGGAGTAGCATATACAAAGTATTCAGTGAAACTCTTGCGAACAATCACTATGAGCGGACAATCTCCAATCGAACCATCTTCTGGGTTTCATAGGTGAATTCATTACATGATGTTTATTATCGATTATATGCAAACCATATGTTGCTTTATATAGCTTTCCGTCCATTAGGCTGTCATAAACGAGTGACTTCTAGACTCGTTAGAACGAGTGACGCTGACACAAGACAGGTAAACACCAGAAATTGTTCAGCAATATGCTATGAGCAATGAGCATTGTATGTAATTATTTAATACGCAAGGATGAGAATTTTCCACAGATCTGTCAATATGTCTGCCTACTTGCATTCATTATTCTTTCTATCTGGGGCCTCCCTCTTTATGTCTTTCCCTTTGGGCGAACAATATTTTAGTACATTTCAGACACAAGTACAATGATCCCCCGTAGTGACCACTCCCTTACAGCGACCACTTTCCCATATTTTCCAATGCATTGACTTCCCCTGCAGCGACCTATCACTGGTCTGGTGAAAGCACCACGCAGAACTTGTGACAAACATCAGCACAGTATTCATATCCAACGTTGCAGAACTATAGTTATGATTACTTCACAAATTACATTAAGCGCAATTTTATGGACTTTAATTTCAAAAATGTTCAACGTAGTGATAGAAAATGAATAGGGACATAGTCATGAATAATCACTTTTCATTGAAATGTGATGTCGATGCTCGAAGTAAAAGTTGACTGTCTATCACAAACAGTATAGGCCAGAATTGTTATCGTTCTGGTTATACTCGACCCAACCGGTAACCGGTGTGGGAAATCTCAACCCAACCGGCCGGTCGACCGAGTCGGCAATTTTCTAGTATCACGTTTTTTTCTATTGCAGGTGCATGAATTAAGCCTGCATCCTTTTCTTACGAATCCTTCTTATACATTATCATCTCTCAGTAAATTAGGAGAAGAAAACAATGCATCCTAAAAACCTATTTAATATAGCCTATTCAATGCATAATTATAGTAGGTCTTTCAGCTTTTTAGCAATCTGACTTTGTACCGGTACTATCTTATCAGTTTAGTTTATGGGATTGCCTATCGACGAATGCTTTTAATATGCAAACTATTTTGTGAGAATAATGCACTCAAATCGTGTTTTCCACATCCTCAATGAGTTTAATTTTTCCCGATAATCGAAACTTGGAAGTTATCGGGAAATCCCGTGTTATCCCTAGCTAGCAATCAAATTGTGAAGGCAACCGGAATACCGACGAAAAACAGAAAATTACATTCCTCTGATACAGTTTGATAAATTGGAGTAATAATCACTTGTCTGATCAAGATTTTTGATTCGAATGTTATTTAATGTTTTCTGGTAAATTCCTGTAGAAGTCATGTAGATGACTCCATAATGGAAATACTGAAGCGAATGATGCGTTGGGCTGTGATATGAACGACAACTAAAATGGCAGATTGATGAGTAAAATGCTACAGAAATTATCATCAATTTTGATATGAGCAACTTCTTTAGCTGCTGACTCTCAAGAACCCTTGTACGTCCTTTCTGTTGGTGCACATTTTACTGCTTTGCCATGCACCCTAGGATGCACCGTCCACATCGGTAGGAGAGCACCATGGTAGACCATTGACCCATCTTAATTTGGCAGTGTGTAGACACGTAAGTTGTCAGTTTTTTAATGTCATTAATGCTGAGTCTTTCAAAGTACACACACTTTCGTTTTCAGTGATAAAATTTAATAGGAGATCGATTGTAATTGATCGAGTTCTTTCACAACATTTATCTGTTTGCAATGGACTATGTTTTGCATATATCGTATTTATGATCTAGTTCTATGATAGAGGGTTACGTTCAACATGAATGATAACTGAAGAGCAGTAGTTTATGTTGGCTTATGAACAGGACGGATGGCAACGGATGGATAATTTCAAATAATAAAAAATGTATATCGTCGTATAGAAAGCGCTTTAATTCATTCAGTTAACACTGTAAGCAGTGATGGATTTGTTTTATGTAGCGGGGTTCCTTTACAATAACTTCTACCATAACTTTACCACCGCTTCTCGTTAGTTGTGTGCTGTTTGTGAAGTATCATCTACTAGCTTCAGACGGTGAAATTGTTTTTTTGCAGGTTCATGTGCACCATTGTCTGTCTGGACTTGTATCCACGGTAAAACATCTCTTCTACTTGGGAGGGAATCAGAATGGTCACTGTCTGGTCATGTCTTCACCATCTATGGTGGCAGCGGTGGCCCGAGAAGCACTTATTGATAAAGTAGTTGCTGATATACGAACACTCCTGCGCCATGGTTTTATCCCAGTAAGTCGATGATTATTGTCATAAATGCTAAGGATATAAATAGAAATAATTTTGTGATCAATTATTCATCAAGGATTATTAAAGTGATTATTAATGAACTAATAGCGATCTACATGTATTAAGATGATAAATGTCATGTGATAAATAAATTTTTGTAAGTGTGATTTCCAGAATGACGTGATATGACGTAATTCTCTAAATTACATAGCTGATACCGGATATTCTTAAAATCAAATTATGTTAGTCATGATTCTGTTCACGGTGTCACGGAGATGGCGGTTTCATTTTTGAAATTTCCTAAATGATTTTTCAACGCTAACCCATGTAATTTGACCCGTAGAACACGATTTTGATGGTTAAAAGATCATTCATCCAGGGCTTTTTGAGAAAAATGCAAAAATTCAAAATGGCGGACTCTGAAATCGAAACTGCGTTCTACGAACTTCCATATCAATTTCCTAAGGAATTTCTCCATGCATACCCATGTAATTTGACCCCTAGATCACGATTTTGATGGTTAAAAAATCATCGATCGAGGGCTTTTTGAGAAAAATGCAAAAATTCAAAATGGCGGACTCTGAAATCAAAACTGCGCTCTACACACTTCCATATCAATTTCCTAAGGAATTTCTCCATGCATACCCATGTAATTTGACCCCTAGATCACGATTTTGATGGTTAAAAAATCATTGATCGAGGGCTTTTTGAGAAAAACGCAGGGTATGGAAATTCTACATACACATGTGGGGGTTATACATGTAATTGTAGGCCTACATATGAACGAATTATTCAGTGTCAAGTACACTCTATTGTGCAAATGATTGTTTACTTTGCACACATTGGTTTCATCCGCCATCATCAAAACTGTATGCAGGGCGACCTAGCTATGTCACATGATTCGTTGCTGCGTGGCGACCGAGTATACAATAGTACGATAGGGAATGCATGTATCCCTGTCTTGATTGCCGTTGTTAGACAGTCTAAGGCATGTCTTCATCAAGACACCAATACATGCATTCGCTATAACTATTGTTTACTTGGTAGCCACATAGCGACGAATCACGTGAAACAGCTAGGTCTCCATGCGTGATGTGTGTGCTTCGCATGATCTGTAGCGAGTAATTAAGCGTTCGCGCAATCAAGCGTGCGTTTACGATCGATGTGTGGAAGGGAATATACAATCGAGAACAAAGGGTGCAGTGCAATCATTCAACTAACCTGAAGCATGCTGCAAACATCGAGAACTCATGCTGAATCACTGAAAGCGCTGTGCGCAATTTGTTTTTGTAAGAATGGAAGTCTGCAAAATGTATCATCGGCGATAAAGACAAATATTTATCCGAACTATAACCGGATTGATGGATTATATCCAACCGTAATTTGTTCATCTTGCCGCAAAAAGATTTCATCTGGTGATATACAGAACTTACCAATGTTTGACAGAGACCAGCTCATCTTTCCACCAAGTACTCGTCAAAGGAGCACTACTGTTTGTGACTGCAGCATTTGTGAAATGACAAGAACCTCGATAAATCAAAAAGTCGACGTTGAAAGCTCCTGCGGGCAGGCCTTTTTCGAAGCCGAAAGGCTCTGCCGAGCCCGACAATCTTCATGTAAAAGTCTGTGCCAAATGTTTTTGCCAAATTGGTAGACGCAATTACCACATTCGTGCTCTAAGGCCAAGAAATTTGGCCATTTGACTTGAGTTAATATCAACACAGTCCCCTAACGAACCAGAACGCTTTTCTGCATCAACTCTATCATCAAGATATGGTTATAAAATGCGAAGCTCAGCTGAAATTCAAACAATGAAGAGTGGCACTCTAAGTGTAAGCATCAAAACTCCCGAGCGTCAGCTATCGCTTGACAATGTTGCTGAAATACAGAGAGATTTAAGCCTTAGTGGCCGACAGACGTACAACTTCACCAGAAAAATCCGTGGAGTATCCGGGAGAAACTCTGTGGAGTACAGTATCCGCGAAAAATTACGTACGAAAGATCACATACTTGATGAACATTTTGAATATCGCTTCATGGACTGCTTCGATGCTAAACAGGATCGTGTTACTATGCCTGTTGTCAACATAGTGGAGAAATTCCTTAGGAAATTGATATGGAAGTGTGTAGAGCGCAGTTTCGATTTCAGAGTCCGCCATTTTGAATTTTTGCATTTTTCTCAAAAAGCCCTCGATCGATGATTTTTTAACCATCAAAATCGTAATCTAGGGGTCAAATTACATGGGTTAGCGTTGAAAAATCATTTAGGAAATTTCAAATATGAAAACGGCATCTCCGTGACACCGTGTGTTCTCTTTTAAAAAATGTGAATCAACTGTTTAAAATGAATGAGCTCATTAAAAACAGTTAATCAAGCGACTTAGATGGTGTTAGTTTTCATGATGACAGTCTAATTTCAACATAGTTCTTTCGTATCTTCAGACTATGGGCCTCCGCGCACTAAGCGACTAACAAAATGCCTGGTTATTACTGTGGATATAGGGATTTTCTGTGATGCCTACGCACTTGGTCGTGCAGCCATGGTTGCAGTGACCAGGAAAACGCAGTCACCATCAAAGTACATTGCAGTCAATGGCAGAGCGCGCGGCAACCACGCTCCGTGTTCTCATTCACAGCTTCATCGATAAGTATATCATCGACGCAGAGTTTTCTACAATGGAAATATGTAGAAAATTCCCATGCTATATTGGGCACCATATATTATGATTAGTGACAAATTACATCCAAAAGACAGTGAAAATTTCTCATGATGAGCTGGTAATATCTTCTGAATATCAATCGCAAGCATAAAATGACGATATTTTGATTTCTCATCACTCAATCGGAAGTATCCGATTTCTCTTGTATCTTTTGCGTCTGTCCCTTGATTAAGCGTGAAAACACGAAACGCGTCGGGACTCCATTTACAGTCGAACCTGTCGCATTGCCAATTCAAGGGACCGGCATAAAAATTTGTATTAACACAGGTTTTTCAATAGTATAGGTTACAGACGAAGACACGTATTTATCACGATTTTTTAATTATTACATCCATGCGTAACATCAACGAAAACTTTCATGAGCAATTTGCATAGAAAAGAAATCAGTAATCTTGGCCTTTGAAAATCTGCGACCTAAGTCACCTATGACAGCTGCCTGAAGTTCAAAGGTATATTGAAATCCTATCTCAAGCAGCTTGATATCCAGCTGTAATCTATCAACCAAGTACAATAATAGCAATCGACTACTGATGTTAATAATTTCCCCGAAACATGTAGCATTATACAAAGTGAGGAGAAAGTAAGCTTGTGTGACGTGTAAAATCTACACGTTTATGTGTAGGATGCTTAGGCTTCTGAATTACAGTTTGCGTGCAAAGAAGGCCTACATAATTTATGGATTTCATTTCCTACATTATCTGACAAGATTGGATTGTTACTTTATCTCAACGCTTAACGCAGATTAAGTGTTTTGGCTATATGAGAGGTAAAGTCTTTGAAGGGACCACGAAAATTCATTGAAATAAGACAGATTTTGCAATAGCTGCAATAACAGAGGCTGCATGGCTATGATAAAGATAGGAAAAAAATTTTGACTGAGACATTGTGTTGCAATAAGACAGGTTCGACTGTATTTGTTAAATTACATCTTTTCACCTTAAACTAAAAAGGAGAATTTCTCGATCATTTAACTTGTATCAGTAGTTTTTTTTACGGATTTTACGTCACTTATTACCCCTACTGGGACCTTGGACGGTGCTGACTTAGGTCAGACTTTGTTTGGAGCGTTGTGGTGCTTTGTAGTCCGGATGCCCTTCCTGCCGACTTCCAATGACACTTTCCGGGTTCGACCTCTGGACCATGAGATCGCTAGTCCAAGTACGCAACCACTGTGCCACGGACACCACAGTTGTGAAGCTTTCTTATAATTAAGATCGAATTTTTAGTACATATTCGAGCAATAGATAAGGTAAAAGCAATATACTAAACTGAAAATGATAAGTGCCAGTAATTAAATAAAATTTATCATCCATGAATTCTATAATGTCAATTTATTAGGCACAAAGTAATCTATTAATGTAACTCTATTAATGTAAAATCCTATCCGTAGTCTTGTAAGGCATCAATAGGTAAGGGACTAATGCAAGCACATGCGATATAGTAGTGACTTAACTTAATTGGAATCACTTATGCGCATTATGAAGAATTGCTCACTTGAACGTTCCTCGACTACGATGTTCTTTATGGAATTAAAAGATGCTGACTGAACATGTTAAAAGAATGAAATTATAAGTCACTTATTACGTCATGAATTTTCCAGCATGTGGTCAGATTTCGATGATAGCTCTCCTTTCAATAATGGCTCAAATTAGAAGCTTGATTTAAATTTCGGAAACTTCACACAAAATCCGAGGGCACCCTGAAAATCATTATCATGCGAGTTGTTAGTCTGCATAACAGGCAGTGCAAGCAATAGTTTGGAATCACCGTGAAATTTCCGGCCAGGGCTCATCAAATATCGAGGCAACAAGGTTGTGACTTTCCTATTGTCTTCAATCGTATAGACAGAAATTTAGCATTTACCCGGACATATTTCTCGGATGAAGAGATTCTACGAAATGCTAACAATGACTCTTCTTTAAAATTTGAAGATGCGACTAAAGTGTCCTTTTTTGATCCGTAAATAATTTATTCTTGTTTGTGCATCATGTGGAAAGAAACGTGATTTTCAAGACAGATTCGATGCTTTATATAAGCAGCAGATATATTAGAGCGTCTTAAGTGTAAGAAATTTAATCTTATGTAAGTAGTGCTGTTTTCGCAACTAGATTTCATTTTCGAAATCGAAATTATAAAAATCATAAAAACATTTTCGAAATCGAAATTATGAAAATTATAAAAACGTTTTCGAAATTATAAAAATTATAAAAACGTTTTCGAAATCGAAATCATAAAAATTATAAAAACATTTTCGAAATCGAAATTATAATAACGTTTTCGAAATCGAAATCGATTTAATCGAAATAACCTATATGCATTTATCAAAAAATGAATGAATACTCACTAAATAAACCGTTGATTGATCAATCACCATTATGCACTGTCATAATGCTGTTTTCGCATTTCGCCACTAGATTTCATTTCCGAAATTATAGAAATTATAAATACGTTTTCGAAATCGAAATCGAAATTATAAAATTTTTAAGAATGAGTTTTCGAAATCGAAATCGAAATTGTAAAAATTAAAGAATGAGTTTTCGAAATCGAAATTGTAAAAATTAAAGAATGAGTTTTCGAAATCGAAATTTTGATGAAACTTCGATTTCGAAAATTAAATTGGTGCATTTCGAAAACAGCACTATATGTAATTAAATTTCGTTGTATAATCTATCAATTACGTCAAGGGAATGGTGGTCTTGCGAACTTTATAAATTTTCATGGTCATGGGGATATGCTCACTGTCAAACGTCTTAAAGTTTAAATTTATTTATGGGAGGACAGCTGTTTGCTGCAACGGAAAAGCATTGCTGTATTCTCTATTATTTACACCGTGTTGTCTCTTTTGTCTCGCTCAATGTTATAAGTTGCGTCAGACGTTTTGCGCCTCTATTTGTTGAAACCGGGTTCCACTATTTAGATAAAACTTGTTGTAAGGAGTGGTCAGTCGTTGCGTATTAGTGTCTGTCATGGATCCGGTTGTGCCCAGCGTGCAGCATTGGATAAGTAGATGAACTACCGCACTTTAACTTATAATAATTATGTATTTGATGGAATCGCAATTGTTGGACACACCCACCTCCATCGTGTCCAGAGCATCCCCATTCCTAGACGATCCATATTGATTTCTTCCAATTGACCATTCCATATCACAGCAAGTATAAATAATATTAGTACTAAAACTATGATATCCATACCCTTCACAAAAGTAAGATTCATGATGCAAATGGTCAAGCAAACACGATGCAAGTTATGCCGCACATTCAAGATGTATACGGCATGTGTGACTCAATCGCTTACTACATACTGCATGCGGAGTGTTGTAGCTCAATGAATATAAAGTTTCTCTGAATTTTTCTCGTAATTCAGTGGACACTAATGCCGTAGCCGGATTCAATGTCGCTGAATTTACATTGGAATTGTACAGATGTGAAAAAAGCATTATTACAGCGTTGCCACCGGTGCGCGGAACCTGTGCTGATGAGCCTGAGCCTGCGCGGATGGTCTCAGAAATATATCCTTTTATGTGGGGTTACAAATTTAGAAGAGATATGTTTTTTGAAGCACCGGTGGCTTATTTCTTGTAAATATATAATTAAATATTCTTTCTACTACAACTATACTACTTTGACTTTATTTAACATGATTCATCTATTAGACTATCTATAAATATGTAGGTGGGCCTGTAGCTGAGTGACTTTGATTTGATGTCCAAATTTTCTAACTGGTATTTATGGGTTATATCGATTGTATGTTTTGTTTAGGTTGAAAAAAACTTATTTTCATTTACCTATGATAATAATCATAACAACTTATTTTATGCTCAAAACACATTAGCGCGGATTCTGTTATCAATGTGGTTAAGCTAAAATGGCTATTCGCATCAATGAACTCAAAAGAATCAAATAGTTCGAATAATGAATTCGTGAAAGCCTTCGTTCATTACCTTCCGATTGGTCAACAGTTGTTACGATCTACTCAGTTCATTGATACTTCGAGAAATAGTGATGCTGGCGAAAGTGACATCATTTACGTTGCAAAGAAACTAGGCGTCAAATGTTACTCAGACACTGACAGGCTCGTCCTCGAAAATTTAAAAAAGAGACTCGCGATGTTTTGGGCTTCTTCAAATCACATGATCTTACGAGAAATCGCCCAACACGCTGTGATATTACCACACGGCAATGCGGATACTGAATGACTCATGAGGTGGTTGAAGCGCATTCTAACTGAAGATAGAAATTGTCTTCAAGACACATCAATTAATGGTCTTCAGTCGTATATGATATCTCGGGGTATCAGCAGCGCTATTTTCGAAATAAATAAAGAAGTCCGCCTCAAATGCAGGAATCCGAAAGCGACATATGCTACTCATTTGCGATAGCAGAAAGGGAGGAATAAAGGAAAGCTCAGAATGAGCGTGAACTTGCTCAATCAAAAGCAAAAAAGAAGCACTGAAGCGGAAAGAAATAGAATAAAAAGCTTCTGAAGAATTAGCATCCAAGAAAAGAATATTGGCTGAAGACCATCTTGCAGAAGCACAGAAATTGATTTCAGAAGCAAAAGCAATGTCGCATAAGTCTTCAATGTAATGCTACCTTGTATGAGTAAGCAGGGGTCGATTTCTTGTGGAATGATCACAGTAGAAATATAGTTATTTTACTTCAACGACATTTAATCATCGTAACCAACACCAATAGATAATTTTTTAATGAGTACGAGCTGTACTCAATAAGTTCCTGAACAGAAAATCGACTTGATTTTTCCAAATAGCCTTGATTGATTTTTCCATTTTCGTGTTATTGTTATGACGTTTTATATCAGTTTTTACACTTTAATCATCGTACAGAGTATCACGATTATAGACGTTTATCATAGCATGGAAATCTTATTTGACACATGAATATTCTAAAGCGTGTGAAATTTATCTTACATATACGAGGCAATTTGCATACTGTCCTTTTTATAATAAGATTATATTACTCGTAAATATTGTTACTGCTGAAGCAAATTTGCTTTTTGTTTTTATAACAGGCACTGTTATAAAAGCAGTTTTGACATCTAATGTACAGTTTAATCGATGTATTAAAAATAAAATCTTTACAAAGAAACAAAGATCGGAAGTGTCATTAAAATCGCTAACAATTTTACGATGTATTTTAGCACGGTCAATAATGCCGGATATTCATAAAACCTAGACCAGGCTAGAGACAAGTTTCTAGCAACAGAAACTTTCCTTTCGTAAACATTTTCCATGAAGCAAATTGCCAATCCACTGTTTAGTAGATATTTCCATGAACAACGAATATGTTCCCAAAACTAAGTGCTGACGGATACAATTTCCTAGTTTATCATAGGCTTGAGTTTAGACCTTCATTTATACTACCCTGCATCGATACACTGCCAGCGCAGATGGGGTCTCGAGGCCCGGTGGCAACGCTGTTATTATTGCATGGAGTCCTAGGTAGCAACGCTGCGCATAGTCATCTCTTGCCAAATTAAATAGACTATTCCCTTTTTATTTTCCTGTATGATAAACTAGCAACTCACTCTGAAGTAAAGTGTTGCGAAGAGAAAATACAGTCGAAAATATAATTATAAAGAACCAAGGACCGCAAACACAAAATTTTGCTATAAAAGAAATCACTATAGAGAAGCACACTATTATTTCATGCATTTTTACTCTATACCATCATCTCTCCAAATTTTTCGATGCCAATATTTTCAAGGCACATTTCTAAATTATACAAATGCAAGCGACAGCATTTCTGATCCAATTTCGAAACAAGCATAAGAATCATGTTACATTGCATGCGCGTCATAGTAGATTTCTGTCGACAAACTTATTGTCTTACGGTTGAAGAAAAAGTCCAGAATTGATTAAATTAAGTCAATCCCATGAGCTACATCATTTTTTCACATTCCTGCCAAAATTATTATTTTGTATTAAGTTGCCGCCAAAAGTTGCACTAGATGTTCGTAGTCCAGATTTAACTAAAGACACAGTGTTGGGAGTGTGCTTAATTTAGAAATTCATGTGAAACAATAATACTAGTTTCCATGCTAACTTTTCATAACGCTGTTGTGGTACATGCATTGAATTTGATCTTAATTACTGATAAGGCCTACAACTAAATCCAGACATTCATGACCATACACTTGTGATCAAAATCAATCAGATTCACGAATTTAGTCTCCATTTCTAGCTTGAATGTACATAATGTACGCACTTTATAACTCATAACAATCCTCGTGGAGGGATAATCATTCCAAAACTTCAATGATTGATATCAACAATAACAAAAAAGAAATTGTCAAATTCTCTAGTGTTTTTGTCATTATAGGTATGGAACATAAAGTTTCGACAGTTGATGACCAGTTTAATGACAGTTGTAGAATTCAAGCTTGGGGATATTTTTGTTCAGTTTACCTTCAACACAGTCGCATGGTATGTCAATCATTCGTTTTGAAAGGCAATTTGTTTTGTTCATTTAATTTATGGGTACAGCCCAAGGCAGCCATATCAGAGGATGTTGCCTTGCATAGCGACAATTCATTGACACGATAATGAATAATTTCATTGAGGTTTGCTCTTCACATCGACAATAGGCTACTACGTATCATCAATCCTAAGTTCTTCATTTCTTTCCTCCATAATATCACATCGATTGTACAAAATCGTTCAACGATGAATAGCATTCGACTCTATAGATTGTCGCCGTCATAAATGACTTCGATATTTTATGTCCTACATGTGGCGTCTCCGTGGCACAGTGGTTAAGTACTAGGCCTAGCGATCTGTCGGTCTAGAGATTGAACCCCGAAAGTGTCATTGGAAGTCCTCAGGAAGGGTATCCGAAATAAATGATCACAACGCTCCAGATTAAAGTCTGATTGTGTCAGCACCGTCCAAGGCCCCAATAAGCGGGAGTAGTGACGTTAAACCATCATTTTTCAGAACACAAAAAATTTGTGAGCATTTAATCATTAATTAAGTTAAGTAATTCAACATTTGAATAACTTCCTACAGCTGTTCATTATAACTTAAGTGATACTTGTTTGATTTGTCACCTCAGTGAAAGAACATCATGCTCCCGTCTCAATAGCTCAGTTTTCGGTCTCAGTCCATATTTTTAAAACATTGCTTTGAAACGCACAGCCATTTTAGTTAGAGAATTATTGGACAGTTGTTGCTTCATCATCAAACTGACCAGACCGATAGATAAGATCTTGGCAACTGTCGTTCGTCGAGCTCTAAGGGAACAGGGCGGAAGAGCGCAGACAGTTTATGGTATACAAGCTTGATCATGCGTGAATCAATAAGTGATCTAAATGAAAACCGCTGCAAATCACTGTGTGCAGGAGTGATGTGAAAGAGAAGTCAAACCGAAATTTAGCTGAAGTCGAATAATCAGTCCTTCACTGATACCGGAAACATATGAACTATTGAGAAATATAGATAGTAGTCTTGCATCATTATATCAACTTCAGCTGTTGTTGTTGTCACATCCTGTTGTCTTCAGGATAATTTGTTTTCAAAAATAAATATTTCAGCATTTTAGATTTTAGGATTGATTGGATATAGTAGACAAGAATTTATTTTTTAAATGTGGCCACAGTGCGAAAACCACATAAACTTAGAAGAAATAAGAATGTTAAGACTGTGTAGTAGACAAGTAAAGATCTCTTGACTTAGCTTTAAATAAGACTAGTGCTGGACATACATGCAAATAAGGAATTCCAGGCACTAGGTCCGGCTGAAGTGAAGGGTCTCTTCATGGATGACTTCAGATTCCTCTTTCTGCACTCAAGAGCGGAAGAGTTCGCGGATCGAAGGCGAGAGTGACTCGGCAGAGCTGCTGTTCGTATAAGGAGATTGAGATTCGATAGATACTTTGGAGCATGATCGTGAAAGCATTTGTAGACAATAGTCACCAGGCGCAGCTCACTCCTTCGGTTAACAGATAGCCACTGAAGTTCTTGCAGTACGGCCGATGTGTGCGGATCGCGAGAGATTATAGCGGATTATAGCACTTATAGCGGATTGGAACCGGGAAATATCACAATTTGGTAACCCAGAGAGAAGTCCAATGCAGTAGTCGAGTCTGGAGAACGGCGGACAGTGAGGATTTGACGTAGGATGTTGAAGCAGACAGAAACTGTTTTGCAGATCCAGTACTCCGATTCGACGCAAGGTGGCAGATGGTGCACCCACGTGATCACCGACATGGATTAGTGGAAACTGCTGATGAGCTCGAATACGTTGTGCAGTGCCAAACTGCATGCAATTCGTCTTTGAATTGAAGACCAAATTATTGGCCCTAAGCCAAAGGTCAAGAGCGGTAATGCAGGCCGTCATCTCAGACGTGCAATTTGATGGGACACAATGATGCGTAGTCCAAGATCCTGAACAATTGGAATTATATCCATGACATAAAGCATGAAGAGGACCGTTGATCCTTTATGAATTGCGGTGGAGACTGAATTTTGAACCGATTACAATGCAATTTCGAAATATTTATAAAATAATTGCTGTTTTGTCTCAGGTAGACCTGCTAGTATGTTGTATGGCCAATATTTATAAACACATTCAATTCTTAAATTTCATGTAGGGTTTTCACCTAATAATGACCATAACATAAAGTTTATGCTTCAAAGAAAAAAATGCACTTAAATATGATACCTCTCCGTAATTATATGTACTTTAAGTTGAATATTCATTCACCCCTATACACTTGTTGAACTACCATGACTTTTGTTCCTTTCGTGTTTGGAAATGGCATGTGATACAGGGTTGCAATCATCGTCGTGGTGAATGTTAATTAATTTTCACTTGTAATGGACACCTGTGCTGACAAACTCGTATATTTGCATTTGGAAGACTCATGCACGTCAAATCGGCAGCACTTGATGGAAAACGTGATATTTGTAATGAAATACGACTGACCATCTAATACTTGTGTGTTTGTCAGATAATTGATGTATTGTCGCAACACTGCGATTACAAATTTGATTCATGAATACGGCATTTCTCGAATATTTCCTGCAATTTATTAGATTATTTTAATTTAATGACGTGTGATATAATTAAAATTTATTCCTTGTGTAACATCTACTACTACTTTTTATCAATGCTCACATCCCAATATTAGTCATAAGGGCAATGGAGTCGGCGATTATTTCTAGCAAGTATGGCCTCTAGTCACTGAGTCCAAGTCCAATATACAACTGCTGATTTAAAAAAGAATTGTATATAGCCCCATATATCAGGACACGCACGCAAACTTTTATCTTACAGAATATTGACTGTCTTTCGTCAGTAACTACCTACTGCACGTGGTTTACTATTGCAATGAATCATCCCATTCTCCCGACGTGAGGAAGAAAACCGCGATCTTTATTTAGGTCAATAAGTCAATAAATGTTTATTTCCAAATACTTTGGAAAACATGGAAAAATATGGGGAGCATGTATGTGAACAAAAACATTCATCTTTCAAACACAACTATGAAAACTCGGACATCAAATAGTACATTTCAAGCGTGCGGTCAATTTCAACAACAAAAAAATCGTGTTCAGGAAGGAGAAGAGAAAAATTTGGTTCTAAATGTCATTCAGTTTGTGCTCTCTGTAGTAGACTGTCGCAACTCGTTACCTTCTTGAAGGAATTTAGCAATACTTTTAAGATTATTTGGAATATGCGTGTTCATCAACTTGTAGAACTCAGTTGTACTTTTGCAGTGGCATAATATCGGTGCTAGTTCCTGTCGCAATTTCTGATATATTGAACATTCAGTCATGAAATGATGCAAATTTTCTACCCGTGAATCACTGCATTGCTCACATCAACGTTCTTCATACCTCAAGCGATTTCCATAAATGCCGGTGACAACTTCTAAGTTGTGGTTTGATGCTCTAACCTTCAGTATGATATTGATATAGTTATAATCGACATCAGCATTTAGATAAGACTTAATAATGTCCTCAGACATGCATAACTCCAAATAATTTAGCCCAGAATGGCTGTTTTTTGCTGAGGACATCCTGTTTTTAGTTAGGAATTTGTTTGGAATTCCCTCCAGAAAACTATCGTTGTTAATGTCGTTTCAATATTTGCAAGAGACTTTAGAAAGGGCATTTAATGATCTAGGCTACTTAATTTCAGTGTTGTCTAATTTTTTGTTCATAGTGTGAGGTATTTCCAATTTGATTGTGATATTATCGCAGATTTTGTAGTTCACTATAGTAAATAAAATATATACACAGCAAAGTCAATAAGGAAAGATCGTTTTATGCATCAGCAGACCATCTGATCTTTTGACAGTACTCAGGCTTCTTTTAATGAGGTCCCTTAAAAGTAAAAAGCGTATTCACGGATTCGGAATTTCCTTTATGTACAAGCCTTTTCATAAAATTCCTTCAACTTTTGATCTATATAAAGAGAGCATTTCATCTCGACTACAGACTGAATCTCTACAGGAAGCAATTTAGATTCCGTGCCAATTTTTGAGCGTCGCTTAAATACAACGAAAATTGTTAATTTTTATTAATAATCTCCTTTCGGTTCGCTTACTAGATTCTTTCCTGTTGAGACTTGGTATCTGGATTCTTCCTTTGCTGCGACAAAGTGTTCCTCCTATTCTGAATCGTCTGCAAAACTGACATGAGTTCAAGCAGAAAGTACACGATCTTGTCATCTGTCCTTGGATCAGTTTTTCTATGCATCTACTGGATTTCCCTTCTTTACTGATAGGGAACCGTATCGATGACGTTTGTTACTTGGGGGGAGTTTGAACCCCATTGTATCGTGTATTGTGTTGATGTATCGGACATCATCTCCGAGTCCATAGCACTGTTTACCATTACTTTTTTAAATCTATTTCTACTTGCCGATGAGCAATTCCATAAGTAACGCACGGACGTTCTAACACATATTCGTCATTTCTCATTATGAAGCAATGTGACTTCATTCATGAAAATTGCACCATATCATGCCAAATTAATATGAAATATTAATCACTTTAGTTGTTTGATATTAGTCCCTCTTTCGACGCCAGAGTTCAAAAAGTCACTGTAACGCACGTACGTTCGTAATCCGTGCGTTACAGTGAGTGACCTTTTGACCTCTCGCGTCAAAAGCGGGACTACTAATAAATACCTCAAAAGTGATTAATATTTCAGACTAAGTTGGCATTATATGGTGAAATTTTTATGGATAAAGTCACATTGCTAGTGTAATAAATACATGTAATAATAATGTGCTAAATACATGCATAGTGGTTTCACAGCAGGCTGAAGTGAAATAGGTATCTCTTTGCGACGGTGTTATTTGTGAGCAGATTATATGAATTTTCCTTTTTCATGATTGTGGTGAGAATTTTGCTCAATATTTATTTTGAACGAAATGTAACGAATTTGATTGTTATAAACAGCTGGGGAGAGAGCATTTCGGATCTTTCAATTTTATTAATGCTACCTGTCCGTTAATTCATCGTTGGCCTCCATTTCGAGTGTGTCCGGATATTTTCTTCTCTTGTGTTCTTATTCATGTATAAAGTGATAGTCATCAATATTGAAAATGACAAACTTATTAATTTATGTAAAAATGAACTTACGATGATAGCAGTACTATAATACAGAAATATGAGCGGTCGCTAGGGCACCTCTAATTATTTTTCCTTGACGAATTGACTTAAAATTTCATCTAATAGCTTTAATAATGGTGCAATAGCAACATTGGGATAGAGGTGATATGGGCGTGCACTTATTATTTGTGCAAAATGCTTGATGATCAGACAAGCTCATTATCTATATAGGAGCATTATATCATAACTAATTATTTTAGTGTAGTTTTAACAAAATCAACACTACAATACTATATTCCGGATTTGAGTACATAAATATTCTATTCTGTTAATTAATTGACTATTTTGAGCTTTTTTAATATGAACATCATAAAATTTAAGTTTTTTGACTACGAAGATAGCAATTTCCTTAAACACGCGATTTTGTTCAATAAACAAAGCAAGACAGCATTATTAGTTTCTCATTATCCTGTGTTAGGACTTCGGCTGCAGATTTGTTGACTTTTACCGAACTATCTGTTTCCACGTTGACATTTATAAAGTATCATCAGAGAAGATATATGCGATGAAGTAAGGTTTCAAATGTAGTCATTCAAAATTTATGCAAGCACGGATTCAAGATTAGCGGTTGCTCATCACTTGAGACAAAGATTGTCCATGTCTTATCTGATCACATGAGAGATTGATGCACGCAATTCAGAGCATGATCGATTCTGACTTCGTTCAATGTTTTACAAACAAACTAGACTGATTGGAATCTAACAACTGATTGGAAAATGAATTATCAATGGCCACTAAGAACCGGGGAGGCATTATAGAAGCAAGTGATTAGAAATGCGCATGTACGTTTGAAGTATATCAATTTTTTTGATGAACGATGTGTTGTCTAGAGAATACTATTGCGGATGGATTGCTATTATTTGATTCAGAGTTTGTAAGAAAAACGTGTTTTGAATATTTTAATAAACGTTCTTTTTATTGTCGCTGCTGTATAAGGTAGCAATGTTTAATTCACTTTATGCAGTCACCTCCAGCTGATCAATCAGGCTATCGGACATCAAATCAACTCACTTGGCGCAATGGACATGATGCGTCTTAAGTGATACATAAAAAACATGAAGCCTGTTCAACGAATTGCTTCAAAAACTTTGCCCTGAAATTAAAGTAGAATAACAATTGCGAGCGAATTTGCAGTAGAACCCCATGAAATTTTGTACAGATTGTGCTATTGTAAACATTTTGTGTGATAACTTTCTATGAAATGCATTTCTTTCAACACAAATCATATCATGAACACCTACTTCCTTACTTCTCGTTTATTGTCGGTTGGGCCCTATGTTTGAGGGTGCGACATCTATTATACAGCATGCATGTACATTGAATGCAGTTTGGAAATTTCCGTAATCAATATGTAAGGATTTTAGTAATGCCACGCTTAAGTTATTCACGTATTGCTTTTTTCATTTTATTGGAGACTTATGCATATTTCGAATCTTATCTGAAGCTATGTAAACTTGTAGAAGATAATTTTCCATGTTTAAAACACATGGCAGAGTTAAAAATTCATGCACAAATCAATCTGATCGTCATTTTGTTGTATTCTGAAGCGACTTCTCAGTCCATGCTATCATTTTAACATCATAATTAAGTATCAATAAGGTTCCCATGCATGTATATTCCTAGTCTTGTTAGGCCTATCAATCCGGAGTCCGTTGTAATAAGTGTTTATGGCGGCAAGGGCCCGGTGGTCAATTAGACTTGAGTGAGCATTTGACTTCATGTCTCATTAACCTCACACGTTTCTCAAATTAATTGCCATCATTCCCATGAAATAGTTGCTTATTGAACCTGTGTTAATGAATTACATAAATTTAACAGCATGTGTCAGAATTCAGAAATGTCATCAATTCAAAAAAAAATAGGTAGGCAACACGACGTTTCTGCTTTCGCGGCCTTTGTCAAGGGTATGTGAACTTTGTGCACTATACAGAAATCATCATGGTATTTGTGGACAGCACGGGGTATGCGTATATGTAACTTCAGTGCAAGAATAATTGAATGAGTGACCGCCCAAGCCATCAGTTTATGATTCCGGTTGATCTTCGGATATAATTTGTCAGCATAATTAGCTTCAGAGATTCTTATTTTTACAGTACTGTCGAATTAGTCAAACAATTCAATAGTGAAGTCTTTGATATTCACGTTGACGTCATTTTTAGAGAAGGCATCATCTGATAACACACTCAGAATTTCTAAATCTAATACTTCCATTGTGTTAACAGTATAGATTTTTTGCATAGAATTGCCACTGTTTTTTTCTGCATTTGATTTGAACAGTTAAGCATTTAAAACTTTGCTGTCATTTATTTTCTTCATGTTTTTTCCGTTAATGTTGCTTGTATTTTTGCATTCTTTCCTTTTGATTTATGTGTTTTTCTTCTAGAAGCTGAAGCTCTATTAATTACTACCATTTCACCCTAACTGGAGAATCGTTTAATTACTCAATAAATCGTAAAGCAAAGCGATGAGAACTGCCGCACATTGCTATGGTAGTTCAATGTCTTGTCAATCACTAGATCTCAAGTGTAAGAATGTAAGTATTTTCTAATTAATGTGATAACTAAAAATGGCGACTGAAGGTCTTTCTAACTTGGACCAGATGATGCATCTGTGCGGCGAAATCTTGCAATGTCATAATTTCAAACAGCGGTTTATGAATTCTTAGGAGGCTACAAATTTGAAAAACGGGAATGATTCACCTCGTCGGCGATCAATCATATAAATGACATATTTTCAGCCAGAAGATGGTGGAAATGTCGACGAGGCACTGTTTAATTGCCTCTTAGCTTGTCAATCGTCATCTCCATGGGGTATTTCACTGACCGACTTATTTGATGGTCAGGATGCGAGCTCTTCTGCCTCTTGCTCCGACAAAGTCGCTGGTGATGATGTTGGTGAAAATGATCGTCGATTGGTCTGTCACCTCCTCAAGTTGTCACTTCGACGGCGCCAACTTTCTCATCTGTTGAGGAATTTTTGCAGCAGCCCAGAAGTCTTGCGTCTCTGGTATTCCCGTAAGTTGTCTCCTAACTTTTGATTAGTGGGCTGTATTGTTTAATCGTTGCGTGGTGTTTTATCTACTTGCTGCTTACCAAGTCTCAAATGTCATGCGTATTACGGCGCAATTTTTGCTTTGTTTTTCATTTTTTATGAAAGTGTAATTTATTTCCATTTTTTGCTGACTGGTGCAGATCTTGCCGGATATGCTCGCCTATAAGTCGAGTTTTTTTACCCAAAATTCATTCCCAAAAGTAGGGGTCTCGACTTATAGGCGGGCAGCGAAGACCATCCCCTATACAACGACATTATCCGCAGCAACGACAGCTCCGCCGAGACAACGACTCCAGCCGACGAGGACGAGGACAAGCCGTCTACCACGACTGTGACATTTCAAACGAACGACTTTGACGATCTGTTCCCGGACGATGTTGACTGGCATGACTGAATTGTGCTTCCGTTATTATGCACTTGATACACAAACTATCAATGTGATCGTTCTTTTGTTTCAATATTTTGCCATATCGTTAACCGGGGTAATTAAAATTGAAATTATTACTGACGAACTTGACTCCGCAAAAATTTCACCTTTTCTTCTCGTCTTATAGCCGGGCCTATGTAAATATACCAGTGTTTGGGCGGCAAAGTCGCCGGTTCGACTAATAGTCGGATCGACCTATAGGCGCGCATATACGGTAGTTTGATTTATGAGTTCTGCATTATATTCATTTTTCTGGGAAAAATTTTCAAGTATCTCATTTTGTCATAGATGGATTACTAACAAGCAAGACATATATTTCATCAGATGTTGCGGATAGTGCAAAATGCTGAAAAAGAAGAGTTAGCAGCTGACCACGCCGGAACTCGCACTTTGCCGCTTATGAGTTGTAATGCTATGATCATCATCAACATGTCCTTTAAGTCGTGAGTGCAGAATACTCTTGAGTTTTTGAAGGAAACAAGCCAAGTGGCGCCCCATTCTGAGACTCTGTAAGTCATCAGTAAGAGCGTCAGATAACTGCTGACGTTGCTGAGTGTTCTTAACAAGTCGCTCATTGGAATTGAAGAGTGTCGTGTCATCTGCATACATGATCAATTTACTCACTAGGCAGTCTGGGAGGTCGTTGATATACAGCAGAAAAAGAGTGGGTCCCAAAATTGACCCCTGAAAGAGCTCCTGAATTGACAACCATGGACTTTTGGCCATCTAAGACGACAGATATCTGCCGGAAAAAAGTAGAGCTGACTTAGCCATCAAAACCAGGTCGATTTTTTACCGACTTCGACTTGTATCCGTTAATGATTTAACCTTTTCATACATGAATTACGTGTATTTTCAAAATAAAAGTTTACAGAAATAATTTCAATAACAATGTTCGGGCGTTCAAGGCATCGTGCGAAGCTGGGATTGGTCATCGCATTAATCTCTTTCAGTTGGTTTAAAAATTTTTTTGCCGTTGAGGGATCGACTGTTGCCCCAAATGATGCGGGTCGAAATGTCCTCAAAAAGACACAATGTGCATGAAAGGGTTAAAGCAGAATTGTAAATGGTCATCTTGTGATTCTTAAGGTTGTATTTTGCAAAGTCTATAAGACGGACTTTCTTCAGGATCTTTGCACGCGGTTATATTACATCTCCTAAAATTAGAGATAAAAGTAGGTCCTGAACACAAACCGTAGATCTAGTCAATAATGAAAGATTGTTTTATGCATCAGTATGCTATCTGATCTTTTGACAGTACTCAGACTTTCGCAATAATGCTCCTCAAAAACTAGAATATAGTTGTGTACTGGGAATTTCCTGTTTAGGCTTTTTGCACCTAACTCCTTTGAACCAGACATCCGATCGACTCAATCTTCAAGGTGCATTTGCTTTATAGTAAAGTGAACATTTCTTGTTATCCACAAACCATAAAACCAAATCTCAACAGGAAAAAAACTCAGAGCATTGTTTAAAAATCAATGCTTTCGCGGTGTATTAATTTTGATTGCCTACGGTATCGAGATTTGGCCTATGTGCTAATCAGATGAAAGCTCCTCTTTACCCGTGTCATTTGTGTCTCAGAAGTGCAGTTAATCAGGCATCTGGTTCAAGGGCTATATGAGTTTAAGTACAAAATAAGGCTCGCTGTCGATTTATTGTCTTCACTGATCTGTGGCTGTGGAAGTCTTTCTACTTAACTGTTCAAGTATCCAGTCATTTTATCGATAGCGGTTTTGCCAAGAGTGAGTTAAGTCCTAAATCCCTCTCTAATGCTCTTCAAAATCCGGAATGTGATGCAAACATCATTGATTAAGCACATTAAAAGGAGATTTGCAAAGGTTGATTATTTTCAACCCAAATTTGCGTGTACTGTTTTCGTCACAGTTAATGCGGGGCGATCGATAATAGTACACAAGGTACTCTGTGGAAGCTGATCTAATCATTCTTTAAAAAGATCGCAGTTGTGCCCGAATTTGTGAACAGCTTTATAACAATAGCAACCGCTTCCAGGCGACCTCGGACAATCGATCTAATGATTCAATGCCTCCGGCTTGAATTAGATCATTAGAGCTTTATAACAGATGAAATTCGAATTTAACTCGATTTGCGCAGTTTCACCCAATTTGATCATATTTAGTCGACTGAAGGTGAAATTTTCTGGCAATGATTGCCTTTCATTCTCAAACTGAGTCACAACTGCCAATTATGAAAATCTAGCTATTGTTCGACAGCAGCTGGTGGTTGATAGTTTTCTCCAGGGGAAGACAGCGTGAGTCCTCTCATCGAAGTTTAAATTCAGGCTTTTCGGTGATGACTGCAAGCGGACGTATAAGAGGCTGGGACAAAGAACTCAATAAGCAAGTGTTCCATGACTTTTCTGCTTATGATGTCAATCAAAAATGCTGCATGATCCATTGTCAAATGTTCAAGTAATAGATCCTACAGGTTCTGTACATGGGTGCATTGAAATCCATCATTCCTTGCATCTCCTACGCTCTAAAATGAAAATATATTATCCTAAGCAATGAAATTAGTAAAGATTTGGAGTAATCTTCCTATAGATAGGCTAAGGAATGCGCAATTCCTGCAAAAATATATTTAGGCTGAAATAAAGGATTCTGGAAACTTAAGGATAAAATAGGGTTTGAAACTGCATGCATAAGTTAATAATATAAGAAGAATCAGTTCGCAACATTTGCGTCACACAATATGCGTATATGAACTCAGAATTATTACAACATTGTAATTCCTTTGATTTACTAAGCAATTCTTCCTAGAATGAAAGTTGTCAACGGTCGACGTAGGCCTAATTAAATTGCGGTCGATCGGTCTTCAAAATCTAAGACTGGGACTCGGCCGACAGCCGCTTCTAACCCTGGAGTGAGTATCAAAATCTCTGACTTTTGATTACTTCATTCTGATGATGACATGATATCAACAAGACAACTGGTCAGTTGTACGCCATCAATTTAAGTGAATACTAAATTATTCAGAGTAGATATAATGACGAAGTAACGAGCGTGATTTCACAGGAAGAGTAAATAGACAAATTGTTCTCAAAAGACTGAAGACAAAACTCATGATTTTTCTCAAAATGAGAAAAGGTTCTTAAAACCGATTGATGATGATAAGAGCCAGATTTCACAATTCTGTTGATGCAATTTGAACCTTGAAAGTCTCGGAAAGTGGCGGTCGAATTGGTGTGGACACACAGTATCCGCGGTTAGATATAATGCGTTAAAGGGATGTTTTACGAGCACATACTGCATGCGACGTTTAATGACGCAATTAAATACATGTTTTGCAATAAAGTTGAAGTCAACTATTTTTTCCCAGCTCTGAAAATTGTGGTACTAAATGCGGATTTCGGATTTTACATTAAGTATCATTCGGAATGAAAAATTGTCAACTGACATTTTATTAGTGTCGTTGGTATGGTGATCATTTTGTCAACTTAAGTAATGACGGAGAAAGGAATGTTCGCATTTTCAATTCCATTAAAAATTTTCGATTCACGTCGTGTGATGATTACACAATTCCTTATAATATTTGCTGTCTCGGTCTCGCCATATCTCTCATGCCATGCTAACAATGCAATGACAATGACAATTATGTAGATGGATTCAACTGCGGACTGGTTCACCTCATCTAAGGGTTACGCGTTTACTAGCTTTGTAAGGCGACCGCAATTAAGAGCCAATGAGAGACTGCTGTGCTTATCGCGAATTCTGAATGCACTTTCCCCATTTAACGAGAAGCTCAGGCAAAGAAATAGTCTTACTCCTTGCACATTTTGGATCATCAATTCACTTTTATTATTCTTCAGACAACGCATTCATTCGACGAAATTCCCTCTGCGGTTCTCTTCTTCTTCTTACTCGAGCCATCGAAACAGATAGGCCCGGCTTACTATCCTGCATGGTGACACAGCCGCCTTTCGTCGACAGCATGGTAAGTGCATCAATTCAACGTTTATTAGATATAGAAGTATAGTAAATAAAAACTTGCAATTTTCCTAAGAACAAAGCACGAGTTCTGTAAGTAACTTTATATTTCACAGAACTACCAGAATCTATGATCATGAGACGTAAAATGATTAGAAAATCAAACCAAAGCAATTTCTGATGAAATCAATGATAGCCTGCAAAAGGTCCCTAAACTGTACTTTAAATAAAAATCGCGCAGTAGTAACAAAGTTAGATAGAGTTGCTATTGACACATAGATTTTTTACTTGCTATATTGCATTCATAGATTTCTTATGAAGCTCCCATTCATGTAATGGTTAACGAATTCCATAAAACTTTCTATGTGCTAATGTATTTCAATGAAGGAGTGCAATAAAGACTGTTTATTGCACTCTTTGAAATTTATGCACACTTTGGAAAGCATAAACTATATTATGGAAGCAATAATCATAGAGATTATAGCACTGTGAAATATCACCAACCACCAAGTTAGATATATAAGTAATATAACAGCAAAAACGAAAGCTAGAAGTATAAATACATCGCTTCCTCTTACCACAAGGTCACAGCGCAATCTTTTGAGTGCTGGTAATTATAGACAATGTGGTGGATACTTCTGGTAAGATTCCCAACTTATTTAATTCATGTGTCGTCGATTGTTCCATCAGTGGTGATTTCGACGGCTTGCCTGTCTAGCGTTTCGCTTACGTACAAAGTTTGAGCTTTTGAAGGTACTCTCAGATATTTCCGCTCAATGTTTTCTTCGTATGTCCGTCCATCAGGTCGGCGACCATCTATTCGCAATTTCCTTGAACACGCTTGTGTACATTTAGCTGCTGCGGTTGAGAGATGGCTCATGATGCCACCGCATCGCATGTGATGTTACAGCACTCCTATTGAGATTCAATGCAAGTATGCGATCGTTGCGTGTAATAGGTGTTCTACACCGGGAATCCACCAACCAGGATATGCAAGAATCAAAGGACCCGAAGTACAAATCTGGTTGGTTTTCCTACTGACGAACCTAAAATGTGATTTACCGCTGTTGAGTTTTGTGTTTAACATTATGCAATTTTCGGCCGCCTGTTGTTTTGTGATAACCTTCAATGTATTTGTTTGGATAAAAATTGACATTGCATGGTTTGCCTGTCTGTGAGAACGATCTTCAGTCCTCTAAAGGAATTGCTTATTTTCTATAATCATAAAATTCTAAGATATTTTTTATATTTTGTAATGTTGCACATCATTTGAAACTGGTTGTAGATTTTGGTTAGGCTTCAGAAATGCGTCAAAGTTAGCAAGATCGACATGTCATACACCGAAGTAGCCATAGACCGAAATATAATATAATGCAAATTATTTATTCTCGTGCATAGCTGTTACTGTTTTGATGTCAACTTTCTCCGTCAAACAAAAGTGCAAAGACAACAGTGCATGCAAAGCTTGTAATAGTTGAGGGAATGAACCGTGATAGTGAAAAAAGGATTGTCGTTTCACTCGGTGATTTAGTAGAGATGACAAGCCTTCCTGGCCTCGATCACACCTACACACCAAAGGTCACATCATAGACAAAAGCAAAATACTGGTCTGTTTGAGAGCATTACCTCTTACCCTCACGTTAATCGTGTGTGATGGCTCCTCCAAAGCGCGTATTAAAATCGAAAGTGTACTCATATTTTTTGGAGAAAGATGGGTATTTTCCTGCCTGATAGAGACTGCAGAAAACCGTATGAAGCACACATCAACAAGTGATGCGCAAAGTTGGTAAACATTCATTGACAATATTGATTTGATATAGCAATGATCACTAAAATCAGGCTGAGGTAAGCCTATAATGATCTATGATGCAGGTTGCCAGAACTAAGGCTTATATGCTTGCCACCCGGAGTCGGAGTCCTATCAAAAGGATAGACTCCGAATCCCTGGACACAAGGCAGCAAATTAGACCGAACTACACCATTTTGACTGGCCTGAGCTGCAAGTTCCCAATTTCAAACTAAAGTTAGATAAGCAAAGATAACTAAAGTTACTTAAGCACTTAGTCATGTAATAGCTAAGCAAATTTTAATAAGACATTTTCGTCATATCTTCAACATCATTATCTAGCTAAAATGACCATAACAGAGATCTTCGATCTTCGATCTACGCTCCAATCTTCGATGACAGTAATCATGATTTTAATTATATATTTATTCGCAATCTTCTATGATTATGTTTATGACTCATTCATCATTCATTTCACTACATATTCGCTGGTGTATCATCTCAACACATCATCTAAACGCGTGATTTCTGGGAGTGATTATTGTTAAGATCAAAGACCATTTTATCACGTCATTTGAATACGTTCTACAATATACATGCATGTAAAGTACATCGCCCGTGGAATGTTTTGTATTTGAGCAACAATATCAGGGAATGCGATTGGTAGTATCATGCTTGCATATACACGGATGTTCCATGCGTTTTCGCACTCTTTTATGTGAACTGAGACCTAGGATTGCTTAATATTCGTTTCCCAATCATGTGGCCGAAAATTCTGGTTTACCCCTGCGGTTGGACTTTCTTAGCTCATTTTGCGCAGAAAGCGGTTCCTAAACCCCACGATGAACTTTTCGACTTGTTCAGCCGTAGGAAAAGGTTGCTTTTGGAAAAACCCAAGAATTTAGATTTCTGTCCAACCTTGGTAGGACGTGCTATCTATTTTTAATAACAATATGCCATTAACTCAGATGGAAGATGAAACATTTTCATATTTTATGGTTGTTCACGCACTATTAATAGTATTATTTTCACACCAATCTGATTTTTTATATCTATCTGGTGATAGTAAGAGGAAAGTTTTGATAAAGTAAGGTATGAATTTAATCATATGAATATAATGTACGTATAAATATGCTAGAAACAAGTGCAACTCTCGATTTCAATAGGTATGCAATATTAAAGTTCAACGTAACAAAGTGCGTCAAGGTAACAAAGTTAAAAAAAAACAAGCTAATGACTAGTTAATTTTCAATAGGTACAAAATATGATTTAAAAGAAAATTTTTATATCCTAAAATGTCTAAAGATTTTAAAAATACTTACTAGAAGGACAAACAACGCTTCTCCTCTCCTCATGTGTAATGAATTGGCGAGTAAGTCGTTTTGTTCAAAATTATGTTTATCACTTATATATTGAAAAGATCCTATTTAACAGTCTGTCCATTCAGATGATAAGAGGACAGGTCTGTTTCCAATCAGAATACCAGATCTAGCTAACACAGAGGGATTACGCTATCTAAAATCTACCAAGTGTGTAAGAGAATTAATATAATATTAGTTTCTTAAGCTAAAACGTGAAATAGAATTCTACAAAATATGCATACAAATTATTTGACTATTTATAATGAGGTCATCAACAGGAACTTGGTCAGGACGATCGCGTTTCGACCGCTTAATCCTGGACGCTCAAATCAAGGTCATTCACGGAGACGTCTCAGTTCTTGACATTATAATTTGAAGCGAGACGTGCATACTTGTTTGATTCCATTGTCTCATGTTTTGTTTAGCATAACTAATCAAGCATGACTAACCATCACGACGTTTGTGCATTGTTTTTATGATAATTCTCTCGACAAGACGCATCTTTATGAATTCACATCAGGTCACTGTACAGACGATTCCATTTTGGTGCAAATTATTCATTGTCAGCTGATTTTTAAATTATTTGGTTCACGCAAGATTGGCATGAGTGTATTGTCTAGGGACGAGTTGAGGGTCAGACAATGAGTGGCAGATTGCATTGGTAGTAGTAGAGTTAGGGGATCTGAAGAGGATTGTCGTGTGACCTTGAGAACTGAGGTTGACATGACAACACATGTTCGATATCTTCATATGTAAAAGGGTGATTTATGTAACGAGATTAATAGATCATCGTGTCATTCCGTCGTGCTTGTATAAGCCTGTGTGGATCTTGCTGCTTTCTCCAAGATTTCGCCTTTCTTTTTAGTTTTCTGTAAGATCTGAACGACCCGTGGAACGAGCTGTAGAAGTCACTGCCGATATGGACTTGGATGATAACTACGACGACTATCCATCGGAATTGTTTCTTGACCCCGAAGATGGCGATGGTATGTTATTGATTTCATTTTCTTTGAACATTGATTTTATAGAAGTCTAAAGTTTAGTTTCAAAGTTTACGCATTGACACAACTTTAAAATCCAAGTAGAAGGAGACAGGGCTTGTTACAGCTCTGTCATTTGATCAGCAATCTACTCATGTCAATTGAATTGTTCCATTAGCGATTAAAATTTCATCGAGACTCTAACTATTTGCGAGGAAAGTCACATTTAAGTCCATGTAATATTCCACTTCTTTGTGTCCTGCCACCTGAGAGACAACTAGATGGCTGGCGCTCAGATTAGAGATACGTCACAAACTGAATTCTTATATTTCATCAGCTGCTCGATTTGCCAGATTGTATACATTCGGCTCATAAGTAGGGCGGTCAAAAAGTCAATAACGTAAAAATACGGTCCAAATAAACAAATGAAGTCAATATAGTCAATAGAGTAAAAATAAGGTCAAATGTAGCCAAATAAGGTCAAAAAGTTTAAATAAAAGAGTAAATTTTTCAGGAATCTGGTCTTCCCAGGCGCTATTTTTAGATCTGGGTTTCCCGAACTCATTTCAATCAAAACAAAAAGCTAAGCTATTGGGACACCAAATATTCTCGCAAGGATTTCAACGCACGCAACTACATATCTTTGTTACTGACACTGATGACTATCTTCGATTGTTCGAAATGCCCCAGACAGCTGAAAGTGATGCATCCAAGTGCAATAATAAATTATTTGAATATAAATACATTTATTGTGGGCTCAATAATAAAATGTGTTTCTTTAATTAAAACAAGCAACGTTTTCTTGTGAGTCTGAAATGATGTTTTCTTTGATTAAACAAAACTGAATTAGGTAAAAAGATAGGGTAAACATTTTTAATTCGTAATTTTTTAGGTCAATATAAAACCGCCCTATTCATAAGTAAACGCAGTTCATGAAGTAAATAGGCACAGACCAATTCAAAGCACAATAATTCATGAATGATTTACTGAATTTTACAGTCATAAGTTGCTTATTGCCAAAAATTTTCTGACAAACGTGAACGAGATAAACATGACTAACTTTCACCATGGTAACATATGAAAGAAACGAAATCCACATACCAACCGAAAGGAAGGCAAGGTTGCAAATAGAAGATGCTGCACATCTTCTCATTATCAGAGAATATTCAGAGATAGTTATTTCGTTTCGCGATGTAGTTTATTTGTTAGAATATTTGCACACACCTTTCTTTGCACGATGCACATTTATTCTCGCATCATTGTTCATACGCTAGCAACATACATTCATCGTCGGAGGTACAATTTTTCTGTTATACGAATATGTAAAATCTGACTTTATTGTTTCATGTCCTAAATGTCTTCCCAATTGTTAAGTATTATTAAGTAATAGTCAATTTGTTTTAATTTATTGAACTTTCGGTAGGCCTATACAATATAGGAATCATGCACAGGTTTTGGACTCCAAGAGTGACATCTAAGATTTGGTTAATGAAATAATGATTTCAATAATGACATTGGATTTCATCAGTGACATTGTGACTCCAAGTAATGAAAACCGAAATTCAAAAAGGAATGTGTATCATTTGTCCAAGATAACGCAATGTCTCTTTGTCTGTGATGATTTCACTTAGTCGATAACTTCTGCGCTATGTCTCACATCAATTGCTAAGTTCTTACATGATTCTATCACTGTCCTTATTGAAATCCAAAACCTGTACAGGGATTGAGTAAGGAGCACCAAATGAAAAGCGTCAGCTAGTCCGACTCGATGCTGCACCTAGATTATCAATTTATTTCCGATTCACAGGTAAAGTCATCGATAGTCACTGCACATTTGTCTTTACAGGATTGGGTTACCTTTCATCTTCCATTAAAGAAACAATGCAATCACTATTGCAATTCTTTACAAGTCAGCGTTCCAGCTCAGATTCCCATTCAACCAGTCCTGAAGAAGGAAATGAAGGTTATCTCTCGATTTCTCCTTCTTCGACCCGATCAGTTCCTATCCCAGGAAGCTCAGTGGCATCTCGCAAGTCACGAAAGCATTTGTAAGTATTTTTTGCATATTTCGTAAATAATTTGTGACTCTGAGCTTTTCAAGATACATTTGAAATTAAGCAAGCTTTGCTGTCGAGAAGTTGAATAGAAATATTTTTACTATGAAGATGTTTAGTTTATGTACAGTGATTTTCATGAAATATTTCGCCATATTTTGTTAGAGTAACAAACCTATCCGGTAGTCTCTGAACTTGTGAAAATGTAAATGCATGTAAATAGCATCATTTGGTGTATCATGCAAGCTATTTTGACGGATAGCGGCGCAAATAAGCAAAGCTAATGAAGGACATTCAGGTCCCTTTCACCACTCCACTAGATGCTCAAACAGACACGCTTTTGAACAGCCTGACTTCGAATGAACTATCGATGGAGAATCTAGAGATGCTTGTTGAAGTAAATTGTAAAGTATTGAAAGGGAAATTTAGGGTTCTTTTGAACATAACGAAAATTCAAGGTTTCGTCTCGACCCGGAATCCTAGGTAGCACCTGCAGTCATCAGTACGATTGCTTTATTGAGATGAATTGTTGTCAGTATTTTCTTTCAATTTTCAACTTAGTTCTCATGTCAGGGTTCGAATTGTCTGTGAGACACTGTTCAAGCTTATGTGGCGTAATCTCTCCATTATAGCACTGTATAAAAATAGAATATCTAACCGGCAACTTAGAAATCAATAGCCAGCTGTTAGTTGTTTTCACTGTTGCTGAAACACTGCTTGAATTTGTGTGATCGTTGTTTTTGTAACATGAACAGATGTACCCTTATGAATGACAGAATTCAAAACAGTGTGGTGTAAAACTAATATACGATAACTTCTCATTCCCATACTATGAATAATGTATATTCCCCAAACAAACTGTCTTATCTATATATAACTATATATATATATATATATATATATATATATATAACTGTCCAAACTATATTTAACCGATTAATTCAATGTCATCAATCGTCGGTATTGTTAACAACATCTGTTTATCATTGCTATTTTACATTTCTTTTCAACAACGTTATTGTTTGCTCAATGGTTCCGTGGAATTATCGAATAATCTTCTGACCGTTTATACATGGTTCTACCACAAACTTAATCGTTAATTTTCAGTGTGAAAAATGATACTTGTTTCATGGTTATTTGTGTTAGAAACGTCTCTACTTCTCATAAAACCCTTGATCACAATAATGCCTTCACAGACTGTCTGTAAATTTACATCAAACTCACAGAAATCTGCCACACGAATAGTGTAAACTTGCTATTTGGGTCAAGTCTTACTATGGAATGTCATGAATGACAAAATCTTCTGCCAGACTGAGACATATTAATCTTGTTTTGATTGAATGTTAGGAAAAATACTGATGTTGTGAGAAAACTTGTATTCTATGAAGCCAGAAGGGCAAGAAAATTTAGGAATCCGAGGACGATGATATCTAGGTTTTTCTTGCCCGCTGGATTCATAGAATAGCTTATCCTCTAAATTTATGGCAAATGTCCAATAACCAATGTGACAATACGAATATTTCTATGAAAATGATAAAAAATATTGCCCTGTGACATTTTTCATATCATGGTAGATTACCTACACAGATTTAGAGGATACGTAAATCTATCACGTATAAAGTCGTAAAAAATTAATCAAAAAATACAAATGAATGAATTTTAACGCACAAATTTAAATTAAAGGACTTCAGTGTATCGATGGATTATGAAAAATGACACAGAATTGTAGCAACTTAAAATGAATAACGTAGATAAATACAGCATGATTATTCTTAAGGAGCATGATAATATACTGTAAGGAAATCGAAGCGGTTAAGTTGTGCTGCTTTCATGAAATTTGCTATAACAAAATATACAGCCGAACCAAGTGTCAGATGGATACGAAAGGATCAACACACACACACACATTACAGGCTTACAAAATTGTTGAAAGATCTACAATATGTAATCTATGATATGCATTATTTTGTAATAGCCGCTCTCACAACGACAAAATAGTAAGCCACTTTTCATTTTAACAACCTAGAGCGATTTGGCTAGATATAGAGAAAAATGTCATATTGCTTGCTTCTCATAGTAAAAATGAAATGAAATAAAAAGCTTTTCATATTTCAAAAGTTGCTCCTTTTTCATGCATCAATCAGCTTATCAGGTGTGGTTCCAATACTTTCAAACCTAGTTCTGAATTTAGGAATAACTGGGGTGGCAGTTGGTGGTTGGGTAACAGTTGCTCAAGGACACTCTCTGTTTACGGAAGTTGAGCAGGTTCATGGCTCGAATCTGTCCGCTTAGGAAGGTGCCACCGCTCACAGTAGTGTAGATTGCTATCTTAGTGAGTTGTCTGTAGATAAGATGGCTGTATGATTCCAAACGAATTAGCATGGCTTCATGACTTGGGCGTTGTAACTGAAGTCCGCTAACGTGCGGATAACACATATAATAAAATATAAAAATTATTTGTATATAAAAATGTAGGATATTCCGGAAAACGTTCAATGGGCTGGACACATGGATTCTCAAAAGTTCACAAAGACTAGAACGAAAAGTAAAAATAAAACTGAACAAAAAACACTAAAACAAAGATATACAAGGAGCTCATCAGCAAGATGACCAACTGCTTTCGTCTCGTTTCGGATCCTTTAAAATCTTAGACGAATAAGCAGTGGTGGACCCACGCCATAGGTGTACCCCATAAAACAAAAATAAAATACACATAAATAACGGTACTCAAAATACTGTGGATGCACTCAAATCATACCGCATTGGACGGACAATTGTCTGCTTGAAAACAAGCCAAACTTGAGTGAAAAATGCTTACGTAGAAGTTTTTCCATGCATCTTCTTAAATCAAATAAAAGGTAGCCTCTTTTTGTAAACAATTGGCATGTGATTTTAATCTTATCAACAACATAGCATAAATGTGAGCAAATACGTAAATATCTTAAAACTTGACCTGCAAAATAATGTACTACCCATATAGGAAGGAAGAATACTTTTAGGAAAGGTGAACAATAAAACTTCAAAAGGGAAATCATCAACCTTGTGATACACTGATGAGTGGACTCCATCTTGAAAAGAACTGATAGTAACATCTAAATAAGCTACACATTTGTTGTTATTCCCGTTTCTTTCCGCAATCAAATCATCCGGGTAGATTTGCATTAATAAACTGTCAAATTGTTGATAATTAAAGATGCATAAGTCATCTATATATCTCGCGTTAAGTATACTTCAGATATTATGAAACGAACAGAGTCTTTAAATTGTGCGAGATCAAAACAATGATGGCCATTACACATTTTCATAGAGAAAAAACTACGATTCCATCCGACACAAATATTTTCGCGAAGCAGAATCGAAAACCGAATCAAGCAGTTAGAGCAGGTGACAAGCAATATCACTTTGTCCAATATTACTAGTAGTATGCAACGTCGAAAAATCTCAAACTTGAAATGAAAAAACCTTATTACTTGAATGAACAATTTCTGAAAAATTACTTTAAAAGACTTCATACTCCAAAAATACCGAATACCACTATTTTTCTGTATAGCATCACAATAATTCTTAAAACTTTCTCTTACAACAGTTAAACCCTTATTCAGTATTACTGAAAGATTCTTGGTCGTACAGTGACGTGCTCCGGCAATAAATCTGAACTTGAATGAATTATTATGGAGCTTAGGATTCAACCAATGTTCTATTCTGAGTATGCACTCGCATCCATGCCATTTTGACGCGCATTATGAAATAGACTTTATGCGAAATCAGATCACAAGTAAGAATAGTTTTGATTTTACATAATCATCTGATGTGTATTGAATGTTTGACGTTGCGTGCTTGGCCGGTCAGTAAGATAATGCAAACAAGATGCTTTGCCAGACGGGTAATTAGAAAAGGGAATCCTGAAGGTCAAATATGTTTAATTTATTCGAATATTTGTTCATCCATCTTCACAATGCAGCATTGGACACATACTAAGATAGCTTTCATGTTAAGTAGCGTCAAGATATAAAGAGAGGTCTAATTAAGTGCTTTTCAGATACAATGCTGAATTATAAATGTTAGTATTAATAATGAGTCAAATGAATAAATGAATGAAAATTACCTATGCCATTAATCGCAACCCATGAGGTGGAAGATATCTAAAACAAATCATTAATCTTCACTATGTTCGCATCCAAGCAATTCAAACCTAAAAAAACTTGTTACCTTAATTAAGGTAAGTAAGGTTATGATTCAATAACTTTACTATGTAAAAAGTTTGACAGCAAAAAAATGCATGTTTATGTTAAACGCTTGTGTTAATTACATCATTCCATATGGTTTTATACTATAATACAGTGCATCTTCGATTATCCGGATACCGATTATCCGGACGTAATTTCAGAATCCGTTCGATTCTCCGTGATTCCATCAAAACATGTACATGTACATACTTGGAATCAAATGTTCATTTTAGCATTGCTCTCCTCTTTAGGTAGCACATACACGAAGTACTCTTGCTTTACCAGCAATTAATTTTTGCTCAATGTGCGGTTCTCGCCACAGTCAAATAATAGGCAAGCAGCTAAATAATTGGAGCATTCTTAAGTAGGTTATGCATGCTAGTCAAAGCTGGGATACAGCTCTGATAAATCACTTTCAATTCATAGTCTCAGTCCACGGTTATTGTTTGTGTACGTGTATTTATGTGCTTTAATAGGAACGATAGTGAATATATAGCAAACATGTACAATTGATGCTCGAAATTTCATTAAACTGTCGAAGAATCGGAGTCAAGTATATTAAGTATTACATTCTAGGCAGAAATGCAGGATGGATATATACATACAGATTATATGGATATATGTAGATCATATTCTACGGGGATCTTTGTATATAATCAAATGTAATCAATTAGAAATTCGCTTATCCGGATCTTTGACTGACCTATTGAGTTTTGACCATCCGGATAATCGAAGATGCACTGTAATGAAATTGACTTATGAAATATTTACCCTTGTCATTTATCAAGGAATCGGTGGATATCCTTTCTTGCAATGCGTACTGCTTGAAGAAGAAAGAAAGAAAAAGCTTTATTCACCCTCGATACACATCTGGTATGACACCTGTTTTCAATGTGATCGAGCAACAAAATTAACAGCCAGGACAAGAGCAATACACATTATCAAAAACAGCGTTGAAATAAAAGTTATTGCACAATGTCTTGATTCTTTGAGGTACTTGCTTGACGTATGTCCTGAGGCAATTCATTATATATCTTTGGCCCGACGAACTCAATGCCAATCTGCTGACAGGAATGTGAGGCTTTTCAGTATCACTGTTTGAGTGCAGTCGACTGTATAACAACATCTCAGTCAGATATAGGGGAGTTATGCCATGCAAGGATTTGTCGACTTGAATTCTGGTTCTATTTTTAGCCTGATAGTTTAGTGGGTGGAAGCCAGCAAAGTTCTTTAAATAATTCCATTTTTATAGACGTTGTCTGTGTAGCGAAGATTCAAAGGGAGAGGCATCGATTTGGCAGTAAGTCTATCAATACGTGTACTCACAGAATTAAATATTTTGTTAGCGCGCGCAGATGAATCTAATTCTGTGCGTGTACTATTAAAGCCACTGCTACGACCCACAAAGAAACACAATAATCTAAATAGTAGGCATGAAATGTCATTCAGAAGAACTGTATACCTTGATTAACCAGCAAAACAGCATTTGTCTCTGTCTGTGCACATGTATACTGTGATCATATGATCGGAGGAGGTTTTTGTAGTACTGAGATCGTTCGTGACGTTTTTAATAAATGAGATTTTGAAAATCACATCAGTTAAACATTTTTGAGTTAAGGGCTTATTTCGATCATAAGGTCAGTCGTGTTTCAAACATGGCCTAACAATATTCTACAATTTTTGAGAAAATCGTTCATTAATTGTCGATCAAAAAATCTACTTAGCGTTGATAAATGCTGGCAATTCGCAGTTATGTTCATCTCAAATTTTACGTGCAATTTTTCATTATTAACACCAAGGCGTGCTATCAGTGGGCATGAACTTCGGCTAATTTTAAAGTTTGCGACATCAGTTGTGATTTCTTAGAAGTTCAATTTCCTATTTTTAAAGCTGAATGTGTTACCTGACACTGCAATGAATGCCGCGACGATCACCTTTCGAAGAATTCATGACCCCATAGCTTTTCATGACCGTTGGTTTGTGATATACTATGCTGCGCGTCATTGTTCTACATTTTCATCATTCTGAAAGCCTAAGATGTAGCAATCATATTTCCAGGATCATTTTGACTAAAGAAATCAGAGTAATGAAGAGCGATGGAATTTTCTCAGCAAATTGATGTTAGCTAAACGATAATGTTGAACTACATGCATTTAGACCATTCAAATCATTTATTGAACCAGACTTACTTGTAGAAAGGACCTCAAACCATATATCACATGATCGCAGTTTTGGAATGTTCATTGAAGCAATTTTCGTTTCTATTACCTTATTACTTGATCATGTACGTCAATCGAGCGATTAATACAAAATTGAACATTCACTTCATATCAGAAAATCATCAAACCTCAAACAATTGGTTTTCGGAAGCTTGATCGTGTATATGTAGGCAATTAAATGTGTTGTTAATCATTTTGAACACATAAACGTATAACGTATAAGCATATAACATCGAGAAAACAAACCTGGCGAGTAGATATTGTGAAGCAATATTTTTGAGTCGTTCATTATCGAACCAGACAGTTTCAAATTACTATTGATGTCTTGTTAATCATTCTGTGATACAATATTGGGTCTACAGTGAAGCATCCTATCAATATTGCTGCAATAAATTGAAGAACTGATCTCGTTAAGAGAATTGAATGAAATGAAAAGAATGAGAAGAATCAAATGAATTAGCATTTGATTTCCAAACATTTTTATTTAGGATTTCCTTCTATTTCAATGGACAAGGCCAGATCGGTGAAACATATTTTGACATAAGTTATTAATTTTTGTTCGTGGGAAGACTGCAAAATAACACATTTTTTTATTAATTTCAACTTACTAGAAAATGGTATTAATAGTATTATTATTGTTTTATGTATCATTGAACAATTGTGGTGTCCGTGGCACAGTGGTTGCGTAGTTGGACTAGCGATCTCATGGTCCAGAGGTCGAACCCGGAAAGTGTCATTGGAAGTCGGCAGGAAGGGCATCCGGACTACAAAGCACCACAACGCTCCAAGCAAAGTCTGACCTAAGTCAGCACCGTCCAAGGTCCCAGTAGGGGTAAAAAGTGACGTAAAATCCGTAAAAAAATTGAACACAACCTCAATGTATCTAAAGTATCGAATAGCATCTTCAATGAAGCTTACTGATATTTCAAATGAAATAATTGAAGCTATCATGGTTGTCCAGCGTCCACCACTCACTTCACAATAACATGTTTCAGTGATTGTTGTTTGTAATATATGGTGATTGCAGGTGTTCTGATGTTGCTGACATTCTTGTTTGTATATTGCCATGCATATATTTTGATGTAATGAAATCCATAAACTTGAGATATAATTATCATGCTAAATTTGCGCTATATCCTCTTCACGCGCGCATTTTTATTAGTGATTGAAAAAAATCATTTCAGCTGCTTTTGTTTGGTATGAGGAGATATAAGAACATTTTTATGTGATACTTTGATGATATGTATTGATGACGTGACCAGTTTTCAGAATGTCGACAGGTTAGAGAAAATCAACAGGCTATTGTCTCTCAGTCAGTCTATCACACAAGTTGTCAAACAACTCATCAATAACACTGTCTTGATAACACTTTTTTTCGAACTTAAGATACTGTTGGCCCAACCAACTGCATATCGCAGGCATATTTGTAATTCGAGTGTATAAACTCTTAAATGAAAACTTGCGATGTCTAATGTATAGGCCGTAGGCCCCACCTAACTTTTGATATACAAGAAGCTTTGTAAGACTAAACTGCTTTCTTCGGTCTTATATTATTTGGAATTTATCGCTGTTGCATTCAATCTAATTTCAATTTCATTGCTAAGAGCAGTAAAAGTAGCATGGTAGCAGTCTAAATCGAAAAATTTATCACTAGATCTATTTACGGTGCAGGCCTACGCATATTTCACTGAAAAAATTGTATATTTTCATTATTAAAAATAAAATGACATCATTGCCGATCATACATGAAAACCCGTTTCCCGCTCCAATATTAATGTAGCAGTACGATCGTACTTAGCAAACATCTGTAACTCTCTGTCTGGTTGACTTACCTTGCATTCCTCACACATCTCGACTACTCATTTCAGGATAAGTCTGCAAATATCAATTCATCTTCCTGTTTGTGAATGTTGATATCAACGCATTACACTTGTTCTACGCAGTCACTCATATATATCTGCTCATTCATTCATATTAGTAAATGCATGAGATAGAAGTGTTATCTACTGAAGTCTCAGTTTACTGGTTGCGCGAGAGATCGCCATCGTCGCACTTGCAGTCGCGCTCATTGTATGAGCTTGCAGGCGCACAGCTGATAGATGATAGTGAGGTGTGCCTAGCACTATGTTAGTAGTCCGCTCGTACTTTGACATGCAATTCGCGTCAGTACAGAAAGTCAGCTGTTAAATACCAATTTCGATAGTGTGATTTGTGTCATGAACATGAATTAGTTTTCTCAATGTTCATACTCGACCGCCATCGAAAACTTTGTCATCTCAGCTCACCTGACATGTCTCGTCATTATTTGTCCTCTTCCAGTCATTCGGTTGGTGAAGATCCTTTCGAGGAGACCGAGGCCCATGTCGCATATCAGAAACTCTCCGCCTCCGACCTTCACATCACCCGCCTTTGTGTTCAAGAAGAACTCCAGCCGAATCATCTCTACTCCTCTTCCACTGCCAAAGACCCTTCCTGTGTGTTGGATTCTGACATTCAACTGGCCTCCGTTTCGCCGTCTCCGTCTTCTCCGGTCAGTCAAAGACTAGCTGATGTGGTGACGGACATAACTCAGCCGGGAATGCGAATTAACCAACGACGACGACGGAGCTCTATTCAGCTATATTTGTCGGAGAAAGTCTCCGGAGATGAAGTGTATCCGGAAGAAGAGCCGTCCATTCTTCTACCTGCCCTTGCCGCGCTTCGTAGAAGAGTTGATACTGACGATTCTGACTTCGAATCTTCTACGCCTTCTGTGGGTGCTCGACATAGCGGAAGTGGAAGTACTGCGTTGAGTTTGTCGCCCTCCTTAGCTGCTCAAAGAGCTAGCATAAGGAAGCATTCTGATGCTGCTCCTCCAAATATCTCACAGTCGACGCTGGACGTGCGTGGGCACCGACGAGTTTTCTCGGACGGCTTGCCGCCGGAAGTGATCAATCGCGTTCATAGTAGCCAGTCTACTAGTTCACTGCCGCTGCAGTCAGTTCAGCCTCCTATCTGTCTACTTGATGAAGCAGACCAAGTGAGTAATATGACCGACGGAAGTGGAGCCACATGCGACTCGATGGAAACGCCGATGGTAGCGATTGGACCTGAGCTAGATGTAAGTGATGTGATTCTTGTTTTTAATTGTTAAAACGTCACTTTTCTTTTAATCGAAATCCACGGATTGTGACATTTTATTAAGTAGTTTACAAGATTCAATCATGCAGTGCTATTTTTCATGTGAAAACTCTCATAATGTCTATGTCAATATAGTCACGAAGCGTCGAAGAAAAAAGAAAACTTCGACCAAATTTCTGAAACTCGAATCATACAGAATGATGTACATCCTATGTCTACTACGAATCTGCACGTCTGCCGAGTTCTAGTGAGTTCCTATGCTTGTCAGACAGGATCAAAGAAAGCACATGCAAATCCAATGGGGCGTAGATTGCAACTTCTGGTTAAAATGAAATTTGCTGTGTCTTCGCTTATCAACTGGAATGTCTTCAGGCCATTTTCTATGATGTGCATGGGGTATTATCATGCTTCTGATCGGCAATGTATGTGAGAATGTGGTTGAATGTGGATAAAGTTGCTCAAATTGTTTGTGTTTGTCGACATTAAGAGTCTGCCAAATCTAAATATGTTTATCTTTACAGACAAGGGTGCATGAAAATGAAAGGAAATGACCTGAAGACATTCCATGCCAAAGTTATGACTGTGGGCATAGTACTTTTCGTTTAATCAGAGAAAACATGGAAAATTTTATCTTAGGCAAAAGCTGCAATCTGCGTCCCATTGGATTTGCATGTGTTTTCTTTGATCCTGTCTGACAAGAAGAGGAACTCACTAAAACTCTGCAGATACAACGATTCGCAGTAGACATAGGATGTACATCATTCTGTGAAAGTCTCATTTTCAGCCTCGTTCCCTGCAGAAACTCAGTCTGGCTGCCGGACTATATGTTACAAGGAAATGTAATAATGAACTTTAATCGTTGCCTCCTATTGTTAGCATAGCATAGATTTTAAAGAAAAGCACTGTCTCCTAGGTAGTGAAGAGTAAGCTTGAATTACGCTAGTCAATGGACGTGATAAAAATAATTCGGAATAAATTGCATACGCGTAGGTCTGATAATGAATGTATGTACTTCACACACGGTTTCCATGTTGTGCACGTTATAATCCCTTCGCATGTGATTGGCCTCATGATATCCCGAAATAGAAAATGCAAGATATGAATTAATTAAGGCTTCACATTGAGCTGGAAATTTCTTATTCAGTTTATGAGATGTGGACACGTCGATACTGATTAATTACTAATCTATAGTCAATTATTCACTTAGATATGTAGCTTCAAGAGTAGGCCTACTTTTTCTCGAACGAAGTTTCTGAAATCGCATATTCTAGCCTATGACCTATCGTAAAATTTTTCCATGTTTAGAATAAGTTATTAAATATATTGATGCTCAGTTTTCCCATGCGCTTGCATAATATACAATCAGAGTATGAGTAATTGCTTGATTACCTGATTGACGGTTAACTTAGATAGAAATTGATGAAAATCAGTATCCTGACAGTGAGTTTCATCGGAAACTCTTGCTTTTCCGTAACAATGGTTGACCTACCGCATGCTATACAGAAATCGAGTGATGTCTAGCAGTCTAAGATGACCAGTAGACAGCCTCAACTAGTAGGTTTCAGAGATGCCGGCGAATACGCAGCCGGTTTTGATTGCATCGGTCGCCGGCTGGTTCCAACCCTGCTGTGAACAGCGGTTAATCCCATTACTTAAACTGGACATCATGATTATGGAGTGAAGTTTTCACACACCTTCCGATGTTATTTTCTTCTAGCTCTTTCGTAGACAGTTCTTTTCCAACTTCCTCTATTTGGTTAATTATTGGCGATCTCTTTCTCAGCTGTTGCTTTCAGACATTCATCATTCCTGTCTTTAAATCACATCAATCTTCACCAGCGCATACATTTACAATCAATGTTTCATGTGAAGTGAATTAGCTTCGGAGGTAGTTATGTGCTAGGCCTATTCTCTTTCAGGCATGATTCCATTATGAAGCACCATTGCAACAGGATATTATAATTGATGAAGTACTTTGAAAAATGTATGCAATCAATGAATCAGAGATTCGTCAAAATCGCTGGATTTTCAGTCTGAAAATTTGTCATCCATCAATTATAATCATTAAACATGACTAGGAAGTACTGATCGTATTTGGTAGAAGTAAGACTACATGGACCATTTAATTTTACGAGTTCCGTTGCTTCTTTTTGATGGTTTATTTCTTTTTCGTCTACTTGATTATGTACTTTTACCATAGAGATTTTCGCAATTTGAACGGCAAATATTGTATAAATATTTTGGAAAGAGCCAAATTTTTTGATCTTAAAATATTTAATTATCGATAGCGATATATTTCAGCTGCCACCAGCAGCTATTGAAGGAATATCGATACAAGCAAAATTTGAAATTTACACTGATTCAACTGTTGGATAGGAAATAGAAGATTGAAATAGATATAGAAGTGCAGGAGAGAGAAGATAAGAGAGCTATGAGGCAGGTAGTATCGGGTTACATCGCAAAACTATGACCTGACTGAGTTTATTTATATTTTAATATATATACTATATACTATATACTTTCATACTAGACATTTATATTTTAAATGTCTGGCCAAAATCTATTCAGGAAAATATTGTACAAACAGTTGATCGACGGATGAGCGAGCAATAAGCGCAATCGTTCTTAATTTTCGTCATGTTCCGTCAATGATCTGCTGAAACAAGAAAGTCATTGATTAACAGAAAATGATATTTTACGTCAACACGTAACATGCCAGAAGAAACAGAGTTGACCATGGGGGTTTCATGTTTCATTTTCGCATTCCATAGCTTTGTTATATTTGTTCTCATGTTCTCTCTATGCCAGTGCTTCTCAACCTTTACTGATCGTGGACTAAGCACTCAGCCCAAGTGAACTGCGTGGACCAAGACTTATTTGAATAAACACGGATCTATCAAACGTAACGGCGTCTATGTAATCGCGCTATTATTTTGTCCCGCATTTTTGTCTCAGATTCAGTTTCCATAGATGTCCGCAAGTCCTGTATAAAGACTGATCGCGAGTCAGATGCTGCTAGTAATTACGAAACCTCTAGAAAAGCAAAAAAATATGCTGTAGGAATAAGCAAGACTCATTAAACGTGCACGAATCATAATTCTCTCTGATTTGGATCTTTCTCAGGTGGACAAGCAGGCACTGTGCTTTGGCGTTGACTTCTGTATATCCCTTCGTTGATCATCAAATCTGCAGATCAAGGCTGAGTTTGAAGGACTTTATCAACAGCCTCAGGACTTGCGTCAATTGAATGAGGATCGCTTAAGTGAAAAAAATATGCAGCCTATACAATAAACAGTATACAATACAGCACGTCAACTGAGCGAATAATGCATTCTTTTATTCAACCGTGAAAAATCAATAAGCACAGTGCGTCACCCTAGTGGTGAATAACTGACGCTGACTGAATCGCAATATGCAGTAAAGTAGCGCTATCATTAACACGTAGCTGTGTCAGCGTAGCCTCATATGAAGACACGTAATCTGCAAATGCTTTCTATGCGAATCACATCGAAGAAATACAATTGCTTCGAAAGACAGCGTCATCGTATTAATAAACCAAATCAAAGACCAAACCTTCAGTCTTTGGACCAAATACGCCATTAATTAAGCGTTTTATGCCAAAAGCGATCTTTATTTCACATTAACTTCGCGGACTGAATGTTGAGAATCTGCTCCATGCTGATCTCGATTTACATCAGGGCTGCACGTGGAAAGAACTGTTTTTTCTTTTTTGCGAAAAATGCCTCAAAATAGGTCTAATTAATTTTATATTGTACTTATGTTGAGGTGTTTTTCGCAAAAATAGAATATAAAAGGTATGACCAAGCTTCTAAAACAGATGGAAAGAACTGGTCTAAAATTGTCCTATAAGCCATGTTTCCTGGTGCAAGTGTTGCAGAGATCAAATTCTTTCATGAAGTGAATTTCACTGTTGAATCTCTGCTGTCACACTTTGTCGTCGACATCTCATCCGATCATCTAACACTGCTTCCCGAGCAGTCTGCGAAGCAATGTATTATTGTTGATCTTGTACGCGCTTAACTTTTATCCTTCAAGGCTATGAACTTACATTGCGAACCTTCCAATGTTCCAATTCTTTCTGTTTCATATTCCACCACAGAAGCATTCTCCATCTCAGCTAATCCTATCATTTACAGAATGCTGTGTGAGCTGAGCGCACATCATATATTATTTCCAACTCTGCATTTTTGCCGTCTCATGTCACCTATCTAAACATGCGAAGTTTTCTTTTCTCAGAATAGGTAGGTGCATTTATTGTAGAACATGATATTCTTTTCCTCAATTTTCGACGAAGGGCAATTTGTCGGATCATTTTCGTAGCCTTTTGTGGAACAAGTAGGGATTAATCAATTTTTCAAGTTTGATACTGTCCCTGTCATGCTTATTTGAGCAATAGATTGGAAACTTGCTGCAATTAACATGCCGTAGTTCAAACTGCGTCAGATATGTCCGCGGTTTCACATCGGATGTGATGAATGTTAAATATCACAACCACAATCATCATCTTGGCACAAACCCGTTTTCGAAGCTACTGAGGATCATCAGTTATCCCTACGGTTTCCCGTCTTGGTATAGCGAACATCATACGAAAGTCGACGTAACTAATTTCATAAAGTCTGTACAGCGGTTTCGGTCAGCACGTCAATCAATATCGACAACTATCAAGGAACCATACGTCGAAGTATCTAATTTATAGGAAATCAATGAATTCGAATATAATTGACAAAATGAACAAGAAAATGTCTGGATTCTGCGAAAAATTATTTTTCAGTAGGATTTTGGGGTTATCGGTGTATGTTATTGATGAGATTTGAGAAGTGTTTCAGGAAATCGCTGATATGCTATCTTTGTAATGATCTTTCGATGTTTTCTTCTCGTATAGTTTTGCTTTTGTCTAATTATTTCATCAGGTTTAATTGGAATTAATTATGTACACAACCCTCGCACACGAGGTACATGTGGGTCATCCAGCGCCTTGATTGCCGTCATTGATAATGACGCGATTGACCTTTTGAAATCGTTAAGATTAATGATGATGAAATAGCAGTTATTGTCTATGTATGAACTCACTTCACGCCGTAGTTGGATACGGGCCAAGTTAATAAAATTGCTTCATTTTTGCTTTCATGCAGTCACGCCAAGTTTTTATAATCTCCCTCCCTCTTATTTCCTGCAATTTCATGACAGTATTTTTATCATCACAATTATTATTACTATAAAATTATTTTACCATGTGATGATGTCGGCTTCATTTGTAATACCAGAATATTCATAATATGATATGAAATTTCAACAAAGTAATGAAAGAGCACGTACTCTCCCGATAAATCCAATGAAAAATTTGTTTCTCCCGGAAACCGCAATATTTCCTTTATATTCGCAATTTAATGCCCACAGCGCGTCGGCTAATTCTGTGGCTGTGCCAAGGTTCAACAATTTGATCTCAAAACTTCAAAAGCAATTAAAGTTCCGCATCTTCGATGAAAAATCCGAAGAAATGCTTCTTTAGAATAAGAGGTCACATTGATGATCAATTGTCAACCCGCTCTGATCCGTATTAAATGCAGTCAGCATGTCAGTGATAATTACAACTATAGTCAACTCGTGATGAAATGTTAAATGTTCAATTGGAAGCAGTCATTTAAATCTTAGAAATAAGAATTAAAGAACTGTGGATTAAAATAGTTTCAAAAGCAATCAATATATTAATTAAAACATGATTATAATTTCTGACATTAATAATGAGTAAAACTTGGTAATGCTCCTCTCATTCCTTTGGATCATCAACATATATATCGCATTATAGAAGAATTAGAAAATCTGGGAATAGACCAAGTGTTTATTATGATAGAAAATATGAAAAATGTGCGAATTAGACAAATTATGGTAATCTCTGATACGTATTTCATTTACCACCGGTCAATATCATCAGGAAGTATAAATTTGTAATATCATTGATACTACCTGATGATATTGACCGGTGGTCACTGAAATACGTACCGGAGATTACCATAATTTGTCTAATTCGCACATTTTTTATATTTTCTATCAAAATAAACACTTGGCCTATTCCCAGATTTTCTAATTCTGATATTATTATTATTTATATTCTATTCAGTGATATATTAGGCATGACTGTATCTTGGCATTCTCACTGACAAGAAGAGGTTCCATCTTCACGTCCTCTTGGGTACTTTCACCTGACAATAATTTCCTCCCATGAAAAGTATCGTATCTACGGTGGAAATCCTAAATTTCTTCAACCAGCAATAATCTATCGATATATAGAAGAAACACGACTGAAACAGATAAATTGTTCAACTGCAGAGCATCTCCCATATACTTGGAAGATGAATTATTATTGTAAAACTTGAAAAGATTCATGATTGATTTAATATCAATTTCGTAACATCGTTGCGCGTAAATTGGGAGTTCAAACCGATGGTGGTGAGTCAAATCATTCGTCACCGGCTTTTGTCAATTCACAAGTCATTCAATGCCTCGATAACGGTATGATGTGAGTTTCGTGGTGCATTCTTCTTCAATTTTTCGGGGAAAACCTTAAGGAGCCCTAAAAGAGTCACTGATTGTGATGTGACGCAAGACTGGACTTGCCTGCCCCTTAGATGATAAACGCCATCGTTGCGGCAGGGAAAATATTCCTTACTGACTCACGAGTGAAGGAGCAAAACTAGTAAACCATGGACCACTATTTTGTCACGTTGCCCAGCTTCTTTCCAGTAGAAGCAACTTCCTCTAAAACAGTTGAACACGAAGAGAACTTGCATGTTTTTTCAACAACTTCATCATCGACTCAGCTAAGTACTACGGTGAAAGGGACCTTCTTTTTTTCGGTAAGTTGCACAAGAGCGAACATCAGAAGTGAGATCGATATCTTAGAGGGATAGATTTTCGTGTTATTGAGTAGGTGCAATCATTTTTTCCTGGTAGAAAATCCTACAAGTTATTAAAAAAAATATTAAATTTAACCTTCTAAGGCCAAATACTGGGAAGGTCTGATGGGTGATATTTAAGCAGCCGTACTATGTGTAAAATAGCAAGGGTGGTCAAAATGGCCGAACACCTGATTTCGTAACTGCCACAGCTCGAATAGACCATCTGAAGGCTTGAGGCTTCCTGACCTATTCAGTAGTTGTATTAAAAGGAATTTCAGATAATTTTCATTACAATTTGACGCATAATTTGATGACATGATGATTAAGTTAAGCTATTCGTGCAGTCAGTCCACCGGAAAGTGTGCTTCTTGTTAGCAAGCAGCCAATGGCTATCAAAAAAATCTGCTTTTCACGAACACATGTGATAAATAGCTAATCCAGCATGTCGTTATCTCAGTAGGCCTCCTTCACAGTTACCATCTGCAATCATTCGGATAGAAATGTTTCGGCAAGAGGAACATCTTCTTGGGGACTTACGTATGCATGTTTATTTAGCAGTTTCGTGATTCGAGGAGCTGGGCAGATTTAGGAAAAGATACATATATGTATTATTCCCTTGACAAGGGATTAATGCAGAGATTTTGTACATAGTCTATCTTTTGGAAAATGCGATTGGTCTTCGTAGTGAGAACAGCAGCTACTGGAACACTTTCTTGGAATTGACAGTGTTCCTAAATCAAGTGTAGAACCATCATCCGTACCAGCAAGAAATCTTGGCTGAAAAATGCAAGCAAGTCGAATATAATCAAAGCTCAAGCTATTTGCCATCCAATGAAGAATCGGGCAATGTGTGTTCACATGCAACATGCTGTACAGTTGATGCACCGAGTGCCGCGAATGTCCGAGGCGCACATGCACATGGGTGTATAGGTGTCATTCTGCAACCATGCGGATACAGCTCATGCTTAATTTGACATCATGTAGCCCACAATTTTGCAATGGTAATATCAAGCCATCATTATATTTCTTTATTGTCTCTTTCGATGAAGCATTTGATCATTTGTTTGCATTGTTGTCGTTCCATGCGCTATTCACAAAATTCTGTGCGCTATGCAGTATTAGTTCAATATTTTCAGATATTTGGCGCAATCAATCGAATTTTTCTTCTTTAGTTGCAAATGAAGACGTGACTATTTGGTTAATTTCTCATTATTTTAAAGAATCAAGTCTTCCGTTTTGACCAACGTTTGTATTATAAGGAATGTATTGTGCTCGGTATTTTTGGGTCACGCATTCCAAGAATCGGTTATCTCCCCGACAGAAAATGCGATGTTAAACATTATGTTCTGTAAAAAACTCGACTTTAGAGGAATCACCTTTTCCATTCTTGCATAATCAAGGAACAGTTTTATAAAATTGCTCTGAAACTGGTTCTATAACCGTGCTTTATACATTGTTTCAAAACCTTGTTTTCGAACGTTTTCTTGAAACAAGGCTTTTAAACATGCGTTTTTATACTGTGCAAAATGAAATTCAAGCATGTATAAGATAAAAAGTATTTTTAAACCATGTTTATAAATTCTAATTTAGATAGTAATTACGAAAGAGACATAGTTTTCACAGCGAGAACATATTTGGACAAGTAAGCGAATGATCCTAATGTCTATCCATGGATTGTTGAGGAAGCCAATGCGAATGCTTATAATATCACCGAATACAGTTGTCGAATGAAAGTAATATGACTGAAACATACGACAAGCAAGCTTTCGAATGGTGTGTTATCTACATGAAAAGGCGCCTATGAAAGCAGCTTTTGAGATTTCCAACCATTCAATAGTCTGTTCAATTGAAAATGTTCGATGGAGAAGCTGAAATCAAAATGTAACCTTGAAAACATTTACTTTTCTGATTTGTGAAATTTCAGAGAAGCATTTTCAATATTCTGATCTCTTATAGTAGTCAGTTGTCCTTTCTTTCTGCAGGAGGATAACCAATCTGCTCCCTGCCAAGTTCCTGTTCGTGTAACAAAGTCCCTATTTAATGCATTGAATTTCAATGTAGAGTTGGAGGTATCTCGTTTATACATACTCGCTGACGATCTCTACTGCCAAGGATTGAATGAACTTCAATCTGTGAATTGTACAGAACATCTGCGGTCACGACTGAATCTACAAGTTTCTTCGAACGCCCGCACCGAAGATATTCAGTGGAAGGATCCGCGTTTTGCCAGAGATGCTCTAGTGACCGACTTAGTGACGGCGAATGCTGGTGAAGGCTGTCAAGCACAACCGCGTCCTATGGTTCTTAAAGATCCTCTGTGTGATGATGTGACTTCTCCAGAAGAGACAGATGCCGAAATCCTTGTAGAATTCAATTCTAGGTTGCCATACGACGATATCATTCGACACAGGTGAGTTCCTTCGCACGATGTTGAATCCATCCTGGAACTGAATAATAACCTATTCAATATGTCGTTATGATGACCGACTTCGGTTATGCGGCGAGTGTGTATGGTATTTGCTCTGACACTATTATGCGGGAGAGTTAACATAGAACATAGAAAAATAGCTGCAATGCAGACAATTGAAAACAGATGACCAGAGATATTATGTTAATCAAATGAAATCTAAGTTTGAAGATTGTTTTACGATGTTTTGGGGTAGTCAGTAATATCCAGTCAGTAAATAGTCAATTAACCAGTATAGTAGTTCATGTAGCGTCATTAAGGAAGACAGATTTTGCTCTAATATTTTATGTTCGAAAATGAGTGAAGAGAAAGCATTCAGTGCTCAAAATGTTATAATTAAAAACCGAAAAGTGAAAGTAGACATTCTACTAAAAAAAATAACGCTTCATTAATTTTACATACTAATATTGTTCTGTTTGACTCGTTATCCTCCGACCACTGATTGATAATTAACAACGGATTTGTTTTGATTGATGCTGGAATGAAGTTTCAGTCGCATATCATTGTTCGCGGTGAGAAGTCTATGTTGCGTCATAGCTAGTTGACTCACTATCGGAAACGTCTTTCACATGCCAACAATTGAAAAAGACATAGTTTTTTATTGATGCTGGAAAGAAGACTTTATTTTTATTTGGATTATTATTGATATAGTCCTAGCATGTCTTCAGATGGTGGACTTCCTCCTTTCCACATTGTCTTATCTGGCCACTGGTGGAATAATCTCCTTTATCAGTAGTATTGAAAAACAAATAGTTTCTGCTAACAATATGACAATGAATTATGGCAGTGACTTTGTTACTGAGAGAAGCTTCCGTTAGTAATAACTCATATGCTTCGATTTCCGAACCATAGTATTACAGCTTTCCAGTATCACATGCTTTAAAGGTTTGTGCATGTCCAGTAACTGTTCTGCTCCTGAATTTTTATGTTCACTCATTGTAGATCTAATTTCTGCCATCATCTATTGAAAATGTCGTAGTTAACATTCCTGAACTGCTAGCAATAAACTGTGATCAGTCTTGCCTGACCCGAGATATCTAATGTTCGCATAATGCGATACTGACGTCACCGTCACAGCATCAATGTTCATGATAACTTTGCATCGAAGGTCACGGGTTAACCCACAGGTAGACACAGGTAGATTACGTACATGTTCTCCATGACGTTGCTATCTAGGAATTACTGTTGACTTAATACTCACTTGTAAGCCTTGAATAAGGTCAAAGCACACTACTAATCTCCGTCGTGTTATCCGCTCTGCGGTCGACGTTTATGTATTGAATTACTAGCTGTACTGATTGATTTGAAATAGGCATTCAATATTTTAATTTTTCGTATCGGTTTCATTTGTTCGGTTAATTTTTGGTCGTATAGTGTACAATCATCAAAGTTGTCATGAATTGAGTCAGTTTATCCAGTTTCACGTAAAATTGCTAATAATTTTACTGGGTGTCCCTCGGAATTTTCTCAAGAATGCGATGTAATCAAAACGAAGGAGGTATCAAATTTCCTACGTTTTATCGGATTTTGTTGAAATATTTATTTGGCAAATGCCTCTAAAATTTACACTTTGAATGCATCTAAGTTGTTAAAATGCCACATCAAACCTACATTTTCAAAGCGGCGGACATGTGTCTTTGAGATATTCGCTAGAATATTGTGGAGATCATAGTTGTAAATGTACATTGTAGTGTGATCCTCTCATAAAAGGAGACAAATGTTTTTCAATCCAAGGTGTCTAAAGTTACAAAAAGTCCTAAAAGAAAGTTCGGCCTGAAAATCACAGGTATTTGCACCAGTTCTACAGTGTCTCACGGTTTTCAGTTTAGAGTTGATATTTCTTTTCGTGAAATTAAATGAGGAACCTCTCAGTTCTTGATTTAGAGGTTCACTGACGTAAAAATCATGAAAGATGCGTTGTTCGAAGAGAGACAAAAAACGTAGAGAGGCCGAATCGGCCCTTGATTGATCAAAGTTCAAATTCATAGTAGTAAATATGATGTCATTTCGGAAATATAGATTCTCAATTGCAGTTTCCGACTCTCATGACTTATATTTGCCAAGTTGATGCTATAAATGCGTGAAGATCTGAGATTGGTGATTTCGAAAGTTAGCTATGGTGATAATCTGTAAACTTATCTGCAGATTTCAAAAGTTCAATTTCTCATGATTTACTAACATAACAGTGCAAGTTGAAGCGCATTTTAACTATACTTCATTAGTTTGGTAATGAAGAAAGTGGCACATTCAAATAACAGTGAATTAGTAACCTAGTAAGGAAAGAATGTGATATCTTCTCACCGGGTCATCAGTTACCATTGGAAACGTCACGCTTTAGAAGATGTCACTTTAAGGTTTCTTGCTATTATTTAATTACGCTAAATAACATAAAGATGCAGACGAGTAGAATTTTGAAGTCCAGCATGTCATATCATATGATGCAATTATAGAATATGCGTGAAGATGGTCTCGTGTATTTGAGAATCGTTAAGTAGATTACAATGATTGATTATCTGTAAACGAATCAGCAGTTTTTCGAGTTGATTTCAGCATAATTTATGTTGGTAGAATAGCTCAGGGGGTTAATGGCCGCACTTCGGTAGGGAAGGGCAGAAGGTCCAGGGTTCGAGTTTGTTCGCCTCAGGAGGTACCACCGCTCTTACTAGAGGTTGCTAACCCTAGTCTGGTGAGAGTTGCGAGTGTGTGAAGGCTGCCGCACCCATAGCTTCTAATGTGGATTCGTGCCTTGGGTGGAGAAGTGCATAAGACTTTATCTTAGACTTTATTTTTTTTATTGTGCAAATCCGAAAAATTATACCCAACGTTCCTTCGTCCTGAACTTTATCATAGCCTATTTGATAGCGGAGAATGATCGAATGATGCATGGAACGGTTAATGTGTGACACGATTGGAAGGCATGAGAATCGATTGAATTTTGACACAATTCAGATGGTCCATTTTATATGAACAGCTCTGTTATTTTGAACTCTAAATTAGATCCCTTCAATTGATGAGCATCATCGTCGGGCGCGAATCCACAGTTAAGGGATTCTTTTGCTCCATCCATGACCATAGAAATGACTGAAATTAAAAAAGTACGAATGTTGTACAAACCCCGCCACTGGACTACAGATATTTTACACCTTTTCCATTTCAAGTATAAGAATGCGACATTCAATCGTTTATCTCAAATCAAAAATAAAACTGTGGTTTGATTTGAGATTATACATTAATGAACTGAGATGTAAGATTACTTCGCAGATTTACTTCAATTCAATTATAGAATTATCAAAACGATAATAGATAAACTAAAATCAAATGTAAATGCTTGATCTTTCTGAAAGAAAGTTGACTGTATCCCAGTTGCTGCGGTGCATCATTCGCTGACATACAAATGCTGATGCTCTTAGTTTTTAGGAAATATCTTGCTGTTGTCGAAAATGCTTTCTTTACATTTGAGCTCAATAAATTTCATTAAGCTCATTTAGTTTTCAATCAAACATGCTGCTTAGATTCAACGGACATCTTTTTATTCATTTATACCTGCACATGTGCATGCACCTCTCATATCCTGCATCCATCTATCTTTCATCCTTATCTCGCACAAAACAGCAAAAAATAATCCAAATATTCATGTATTTATAAAAACGATGTGCATTATTAATTTATTCATGGTTGATGTCATCACCTGCTATGCAAGATGGAAGAAGAGTCAACATATGCTGATAAAGTCGACGAACTTTCACGTACGTAACCGAACTGATGGATTGTTCTGCCAACTGCATCATAATGGCTATTCGTTGTTGATGGGTCTGCTGTAGCAGGTAGTGCCTTGTCTCCGCCATCAGTTTCTTGAACTCCGCTTTCCATATGTTGAATGCACCTTCACAAATATTCAGAAACGGCGAATATGCCGGCTGGAACCGGACCTGTCTGAAGGATAGCGTCTGAGGCAACGTTGTGAAGCAAATTAGAAAAATTATCAGTCGACGTGCGGAGCTAAATTGGCTTTTATAGAGATATCTATCAATGAATTGCGAATATTATTCATGAATTGAGATATGCGACTTCACTTGTCTCTGTCGTCAACAATTAAACAATAGAAATGAGAAATTGTATACTTGAAATGAGATTCATGACATCAGAAATTAGCAATTGAATGCCTGAATTGAAGAACTATTGTTTATCTGAGTAATCTTAACATTGAATTTAGCGATTCGATACATGAACTGGAAAAGGTGTACATCTTCCACTCATTAGATTTGCTTTAGCAAGAAGTGTCTACGCCCATGTTTTGCATCCACATTTATTGAGAATGTGGGCAGACTACAATGGATTTCATGGGAAAACTGAGAAAATTGGACTCAAGATTTACTGTGTTGCGTATCAATCTTGTTTATGTTAAAATTATGTATTACAATTGTAACCATTGCATATTTTCTGAGTATTTTAAATGTTCTCTATCAATTAGGCACGAAAGTAATACTATGTATCTCTTTCAGCCCGTCGATGATGAAGTTACTAGTCATTTGCCTTCGGACTATGGATCTCTTCGATTCTCAATCTCCTATTCATTCCTCAATGCTTCGACTTGCGATGGTTAGTCCATCAGTCAAACAGTTGCTTGACGAGACGAGTGCCGCAAGCCGATCACAACATTCCCGTAATGTCAGAAGACAAGACTCTGCGGATCATCTGTGCTCTTTGCAACGACAGGTGAAGGGTGCTTTCTCAGCCAACGACGCATTTGCACCTCAGGAATTGAAGGTTCTAAACGAAATATACTCCAAGAAACAGTAAGTGAAAATTATGTCGTCTGAATAGCTCTTCATTCCCCCTCCTCCCATCGGCTGCCACATTTTCAAATTCTCATAACTTGGCAACGTTTGCTATTAATAATAGTGTAGCGAGATGGAGTCTAATTTGACGTCTTGTGAGATTGTGCTCCTCTATTCATCAGACTGACGCAGTCAGACTTTTATCTGAAGCGTTGTGTTCTTTTAGTCCGGATGACCTTCCTGACGACTTCCGATGACACTTTCGGGGCTCGACCTCCGGACCAGAATATCGCTGGGCAAGGCACTTAACCACTGTGCCACGGAGACCACCAATATATTAACTTGCCGTGTGGCAAATAATATAGATAGCATGTTAGATTTTCTTTGAGACTTCATTTGGTTTGCGTAAACTGTATAAAAAGTAAGGTATCTGTATTGGTGAATTCAGGACTCAATGATCCAATGATATATCTTTGAAATCAGACTTGCTTCTATTGAAATCAAATCCGACATTAAAAATCCATACATACCCATAGAAATAATCAATTAAGCCTTCACATTTATTTGACTTCTACATGAAGCACAACGTATCACGATACATTTCCATTTTCATCGGTTAATGATGCATAAGTAGCCTACAGATAATAGGCATTCTATGAAGCCAGAAGGACACGAAAATGTTCTGAAAAAATTCTGCGATTTCCTTGTCCGCCTGGATTTTATGAAATATTTGTGGCAGAGCTCTTATTAGTTAAGTAGATAGAACATCCTTCCAAATGTTGAAACAGTGTAGGTGTTGCTGCTTTGCAAGATAAACAAAGAAGATACAAGCTGAATAGAAATTGTGCTTCTGAGTTGACAAATTTGTGATGATTTCTTTATCTTTCCTCTTCAACTTTTTCATATCCATGAATCTCAAATTTGTATTTGCGGAAGTGTTTAGACATTGTAAAACATAGTTTGTAGAGGCAAGGAAGAGCTCTGAATGCTTCAAGAAGTTTCACAGACATTCCATAATTTTCTATTTTAACGAATGCCATCAATTCACCAATGAGGAGTAGTATCTCCAATCACGGGGATTTATGTGATTATGCTGAATTATCATCCTTATCCCAACAAAGAGCGCACGTGAAAGAAGCTGTGCTAGGGGTTGAAAAAGGTTGGAAATTAGATGATTACTCATGAAAACGTTTGCCTACAATTCAAATCAGAGGTCATTCTGACTCCAATTTAATTTTAGCTGCGAAAATGTTTCGATATCCGTTTCTGAATTTTGCTTTTATAGAAGGAGGATGTCTGCTGATGGCACATTGAGTTCAGAAATAGAATCCGTTCTGCAAGCTACTGATAAATTTTTATCAATCTTCGAGATAATTCAAACTAAGACATATTCGGTGGTCAGATCTTAAAATAGATTACAAAATTGTCCTCAGACTTGAATTATCCGATCACGAAAATACTTGGCAGTCGTAGTTGCTTTATTCGTGTCACCGCAATTAGCCACAGAACTCGAGACATGTGGCGACGCTACTCAAAGAGCATGTGCCAATTTGGGTTACATTTGGTCGAACTGGGAATGCATTTACGTTTGTGAATCTTCATTTAATTGATCATTCTTTTGCTCAATGTGAAGTAATATCTTATAGAAGTAGGTTTGTCATTTTGTCACGTACACGATCGAAGAGCAAATTGTTGGTTGTAATTTCGGTTGGTTCTCGGAGCAATTTTAATTTTCCTTAACATTTTTAAGCATAATTTCAAAGCAACTCATGGTTAATTTTCTTTTGAAAAATACAAGTAGCTCTTATCACATCATATCACAATCAGGTTACACATTGACGTTGTACCTAGCTTTCTGGTACCCTTAATGGACACAATTTCATGATATAATTTTTACATGTATAACTGTTAGGCACATGCATGCAGCTTTCTAAAGAGATTGTCATCTGTGCACGACGTCGAGATGATCAAATTAAAAGTAGAGACATTGCGTTTCACCCTACAAGCACTTGTCAGCTCGGCTGAGGAGGGCCCCAAACACGGCTTCTACGGCTACCAAGGAATTGCTCGCTTAAATTCTCCAAGTCCAAGTTCGTAAACGATGAAAGAGATTAAATGGACAATGATAGTTTGTTTGATCTGATAGACAATTGAAATATCAATTTTGATTAAAATGTTCAGAAAAGCTCCTTTGTGACCCATATGCATGGAGAAATGTACTCCTTGAATCTGTCGCATTATTCTTTCTTGTTACGAAATCGATGGCTTTATGGGTCAATCCGTTAATTGTTCCCTGATGGTCACTGTAAATTGCGCAATACATCGGAATCTCGGAATGACTGCTTTGCACTAAGACTGTATGTGATCATGACACATCGTTGGTGATTAATCTCCTACTTTTAATGCTTCATCTGTTACTATGTTGGTCTAAACACATTAGTCAGAGTTGATTTTCATCGTGTCAATTCCAGCATGTTTTGGAAATGCAAACTGTCCTTTGGTTAGCGAGTTTTTCTCCAAGCACATGACCATGACATAAGACCATGTAAGAAATGCGGGATAGTGTGGCTGCTGTTATTAACCCTGCAACTACTTTCAAGGTGGCTTTATGATCAGTATCACAGCAACATTGCCGGTAAATTGAATAGGCCTATATTGATGAGTTAGCCTGTCAGACATGGTTTTGGGTTGATATGAAGATGACAGTGTTTTTCCTGATAGCTTTAACATCTATGGAAATCGTTTAGAATTTGTTGCTGCCTTTGACTTATCAGGTCTTCCTTCAGAGACATTGTAGAAAATGGAAGGGCTTCAGACTAACAAGGACAGACAAATTAAGCACAATATTCCTAAGCAGCCGTATATACTAAGCTTCTTCCTACAATAGGGCTATCTAGTCATGTCAATAATGCCAAGAAAATCCCACACTAAGTTGTGAAATTTACTGTAGATGAACTAGCTAAACTGAATAAGTTATTATTATTAGTTCAAAAGACGGATTGTTGACACAATGTTTACGTTGAGCATACATGAATGCTGCGATATATTCAATAAAAAAACTGACAGAGTTAAGGTTGGACAAGAATCCATTTTCCCATAGAACCACTCAGTGAATATAAATTGAGCTTAATCTGCAAGAAGTCATTCCTCGATTCATATTTGAGACAATTATGAGGTAATTGACTACACGTTTCCAAGTCCCAGGTAGGCGGGTAATCAATAAGTTAAAGACGAAGTGGGCGAGAGTTTGCTCTGCGTGCGATTATTTTTTCTGGCTCTTTTGATGAGTGTATAGTTTGTTCATTCCCGATATGTGAGTTTAATATTGCGTATATGTAAACAGATGGAAGATTACACCTAAGAGGAGACTATGGGCGTCACATGAATTTTTGTTCCATTTTGAACCCTTAAAGGGGAGAAAAAAATAAGTAAAATGTAAGAGGTACTCCAGCTCTTTCTAAAGGCACCACTCCCACTGCCTAGTAGAGATGGCTTGTTTTAAATAGTGTATTTGATGACTTCTCAGGTTTGCAGCTTACTTTTGATAGAACATCCAGTCATACATGTGGCATGCAAACCTACATAATTTTTATGAAATGTCATATTTTGTAAGAAAATCTATTCTTATTAAGCAGCATGATTTGCACAAATTGTACTTGATCGTGCGAAGGATATCAACATTTGATTTATCTCAGGAACTTAAATTCATTCCATTCATCAAAAACATGCTTAGAGATTGTCTATTGTTTAATAGGTTGGCCATATGAAAACCAATACGGAATTATGGATATTAAAGCAACACAATGTGTATCAGATTTTTAGCATTGAAATCTGACATTCAGTGCTAAAAATGTGATTAATAGGATTTTAAAACTTCTAAACTTGGTTGGACATGAGAAGATTTCAAAAATTTGGCAGGAAACTGAAAAGAAGTTTCTGAAGCATGAAAACACTAATTTCCTGAGTTATTAAAAATCTGCTAAGGATCAAATCAGCGAAGGGTGATAGAAGCACGCTATTTGACAGACGTTGTGCGTACAGACGCTCAATCATTGCCGCTACTGAAAATATATATTACCTTCTTACCAGTGTTTAATTTGTGACAGTCTTTTTAAATGTGTCCAAGCTGGAAAATTGAATGTTTCCTGCTATGTGATGAAAGAGCGATTTACAAGGAGCATTTTGTATACATAGATATAATTTCTTCCAATTTGTGCTTATTTCTGTAAATATGGAGCCATTAAAATGTAAAGCTGAGATCAAATTATTTTCTTTAATGAATCTCATTCTTTGAATTTTCGAATTTTCTTGTTATCAATAAAGGCACATTATCGATGCCGAGTGTACATGTCCTAAAAGCTTTCGTCCAAATATTTTCCACGATTAAGTTTTGTTGCTAACAATCTCAATCTTCATTTCAAAATTTAGTGCCACTCTCACTACTTAATATCATTTTGATTAGTAGCATCCACCCACAGTCAGGATAATCGAGTGGTCCGATTTTGTGGCCTTGTTCTCCTCTAACTAATCACTTCCATTATGTTAGTAAGCAAGTTATTGAGCTTATTTAAATGTGTTTTATTTTCTTCAATTGCAGTCGAACGGAGCAGCTAGCGAAACAAGCACATCGGTGTGCCGGATGTGGTCAGCCCTCTACCGCTCAGTCTGCTCGACGATTTCGCTTCTGCGAATATTTCGGTTACTATTACTGCGAACTCTGCCATCATGGTGACAGCGCCATGATAATTCCTGGCCGTGTACTTCGTCAGTGGAATTTCAGTGTCTATTCTGTCTCAGCACCCGCCGTTGAATTCCTCAAACGTCTTTTTCATCGTCCAGTTTTCCGCCCTCCCCGATCCCTCTTTCTTAAAGTTCGCCCGTTGCGTGAATTTGACGAACTTCGTCGACAACTTGCGCTATTCATCCCATTTCTCGACACCTGTCGGAAAGCCTCAAGTGTCCGCGAGAAAAATCATTTTCAATCGTTGCCTAAACATTATCTATGGACTGAAGCAAGTAAAGCGCCGCTGTACAGCATGCAAGACTTCTCAAAAATCCGCTGGGGTAATGTCATCGAACAATTACGATCAGTGCTGAGATCCTGCGTTGAACATGTCAGCATCTGCATCCTCTGTCAAGCTAAAGGTTTTATCTGTGAACTGTGCAGTCGTGGAAAGGCCATCTTTCCATTCGAGCTGTCTTCAACCTTTCAGTGCAATGTTTGCGGCGCCTGCTATCACAAAACATGCTGGGAAACATGTCCTGAGGGTGCCTCGAACATATGCTGTCCTCGATGCTCAAGAATCGAAGTGAGACGGCGGCAACAGATGAAAGGACAAAATGAAAGTTTTGATAAAGCAGAAACTGGTGATTCCAGTTGTTCAAGTTCGATTGTGACAGTTTCCTTGTCCACATAGATCTTCCTTAATGTCTGAATTGAATGCCTTCACAGATGTGATCCCCGATTAGATGTCCATTGAGATTTGTGAAGTATTATTTTGTCTTTTGTGCACGCATTAATCTGATAGAGAAGCTTGTAATTATCTGTAAATTTTGACTATAAAGACTTTTTTGAAATACAACTTGTCATCGACTTACTTCAGTAGATGTTCTTTATAGTTTGAAAAATAAGGGTCAGTGTTACTAGATCAGTTGCTGGATAAATAAGAATTTCTACTTTACAACACGATGGGCTCGTGTTAACCTCAATCAAATAGTGCGTCGAAAACTTTGTATATCAGGAAACTGCTATGGAAAGTGTCAAGTCAAAATGGTCAATTATAAAACTTCTTCGAAGGAAAACTGTAGTTATGAATCTGAATTTTTGTATTGTGGTACATCGACTATACATGGTTACAGCCCCTATAATTACATCCCAGTCAACCCGTACACGTGTATTTTTGGTGTAAATGAAAATACACTACTTTTACACGTGTAATCTTTGCATATGAATACACGTGTAGAAATACACCACTTTTACACGTGTTATTGCTTATGACTTCGTTGCAAATGTTAATTTTAGAATTTCAATTTTATACTAATGCCAGGGTCCATGAATTTCAAGCAGGAATGTGGAGTCGGGAGTTCTATCAAATGATAGGACTCCGGTCTACAACTAGACCCGAAATAATATAATACAAACAAATCGCTTATTCTCGTGCATTGCTGTCATTGTCTTGATGTCAGCTTTCTCCGTCAAACAAAAGTACAGAGACAGCAGTGCATACAAATCTTATAATAGTTGAGGGAATGAACCGTGATAGTGAAAAAAGGATTGTCTTTTCACTCGGTGATTTAGTAGAGAAGACAAGCCTTCCTAGCCTCGATCACACCTGCGCGCCAAAGGTCACATCAGAGACAAAAATGAAATGCTGGTTTGTTTGAGAGCATTGCATCTTACCCTGACGTTAATCGTGGTGATGGCTCCTCTAAAGCGGATATTAAAATCGAAAGTGTAGGCCTACTCATATTTTTTGGAGAAGGATGGGAATTGCCGTGCCTGAGAGACTGGAAACAAACCTTGTGAAGCACACATCAAGAAGATGGGAGGAGCCGAGTCACATGCATTCAACTTAAAGCGACATTTGATCAACTTTCATCAAAAATGATTGATAATTGATGCAATTATCACTAAATATCGATTCAGGCAAGCCTATAATGATGTGTGTAGGCTGCCAGTTAATCTTTCAAAAAACTCAGCTTATATACTTGCCACCCGGAGTCGGAGTCCTATGAAAATGATAGGACTCCGCATCTCTGATCTCAAGTCATAGTCAATCTACTGCATCTATACACTACTAAGTGGCAACAAAAAGACATCCAATATATTGGGAAAACCAAACGACGATTTCGTCAGAGGATTGCTGAACATTATAATTCTGATACTGAAGTTAATGAGCATAGTCGTATTTGTCAAAGTTGTAGAGATCAGCATGGTGAAAGATTTAAAATAATCTATAAAGCTAGAACTGATTTTGAGTTGTCGGTTGTTGAAAGCTTGAAAATTAAACAAAGTCAGCCTATCAAAATTAAATAAGAATGATAAGCGTAGTACGTGTAGTTTTTCTTTTCTTCTCCGTATTTTTGATAGTGGTTGAGTGGCAGATCTGATGGCAGATTGCTGTGCATAAACTTGTGCTGTAGTTCGGTGAATTCAATTTGTCCTTTGTCTTGCAGCCTGTTGTGTATTGCATCGATCAGTTGTCACGTCGTGTACCATTTCGCAAATTGTCATTACTTCACGACTTCAGTCGGTCAGTGTTTACTGTGACCATCCCGCGGAAGGCGAAGCCTCTGTATTTGTGATGTAAGTGTTTCATAGTGAATGTAACTTTGATTTTAGCATTGTTGAGAAAGACACTGAGATAGCTGTCGAAACGCGTCCTGAATTACACTCGTATATTTGAGGAATTGTCGAAATGGTTTTCAATGTTCTGCTTTGTATCATCTTATGGATGTACAAAAGTGTAAAGGTGGCAACATATTTTTATACTGTGAACCGCTTATATAAAGTTCCCATTCGTATGTTGCGAAAGTATGAGAAGGCAGTGGAGAAACATAGCAAACTAAAATTAGATAAAATCTTCTTTGAGAAATGTCTATTGCTGAATGTAGTCCCGAAATTTTTGACTATAAAAGTTCCTAAAGTTAAAGCTTTGAGGGAGATTGGTGATGATTGTAATAAGATAGTGCTAACTACACATTTGAAGTGCGTTGAGAAGCAGATCAAAAATAATGATAAAAGTTTGATGTCTTTGACGCAGAGGATCTATAGTTTTCTTCCTTGGTTTCGTTTTGTTCTGCTAAAACTACTTGTAGTAAAATCTGTAAAAAATAAAATCAAAACTGTTGAAGTTAGGCAGAATGATAAACTTAAAAGACTTTGGTTCTCGAATCGAACGAGTGTACCGGACGCCATAGTCAACCTTAGTAATTATCAACTAACCTTAGAGGAGAACGAGCTCTTAAGGTATGGTTTAAAACATAGCATTATCCCTAAGAATCTAGATAGTGATAAACTAAAATACGAAGTGGAAAAATCAATAGCTGTAAACATGAAAAATAATGATCAATTTGATTTGACCCCAACTATTAAACAAGTAATACAGAACTTAGTCACTAATTTTATTAAAGATGGTAAAAAAGTTTGTAATGAACAGAAAAATAAAAGAATACACGAAATTCTAAGTAAACTGGCTAAGCGTAAAGACATACGTATATGCTCGTATGACAAAGGTAATGGTCTGGCCATTGTTAACATTGAAGATTATAACTCAAAGATGTATGATATCTTGAATGATAGTAGTAAATTTGTGATCGTACCAGCTGAGGATGATATAACCAAACATCCAACCGTTACCGAAGAAAGCCGAGTTTACAGATATTTATGTAAATATGTGAAGCGATATGTGAGTGATAATACATATAAGTACATTATGCCGTCGGGTAGCGAGCCCGGAAGGATGTATGGTACTGTTAAAGTTCACAAAGTTAATAAGCCGATGCGACCGATTATAAGTACGATTGGCTCTGTTAGTTATAATTTAGCAAAGTATCTAGATAGCATTATTAAAAAACAGATTGACGATACATATATGCTGAAGTCGACACAGCACTTGATTAATAATATTAATGAACATAGGAATCTGTTTAATGATAAAAATATTTTAGTGAGCTTTGATGTAGTTTCTCTATTCACAAATATTCCAGTCGATGAAACTATTCAGATGGCAGCGGATTTAGTTTATAGAGAAAACTCTTTAAACCTAAATACGGTAAAGATGTCTTTATAAAACTATGTAAATTTGCTACTCAAGGACATTTCCTTTTTGATAATAAAATATTCAAACAGGTTGATGGTGTTAGCATGGGTTCACCCCTTGCACCCACTTTAGCTAATCTTTTCCTCTCTGAAATGGAACGAAATTGGCATAATGAGGAGTGTAGCCCCATATATTACTATAGATATGTTGATGACTGCATATGTATTTTTGATGACATTAGTAAAGTTGAGTGCTTTAAAACAATTATCTGAATCAACAGCCCCCGAATTTAGAATTTAACCCTCTGAAGTTGGAGAGTAAAAATATTTCATTTGTGGACGTAAACATAAATATGACCAATACTGTAGAAACTAGTGTTTTTCGTAAAGATACGTATACTGGACTTTTATTAAATTTTGAAGCGAATTGCCTTAAACAATGGCAGTCTGGCCTAGTATTAGATATGATTAATCGTGCGTATATTATATCGAGTACTTGGAACATTTTCCATGATGAGATTCAAAAAATACTACACATTTTTAAAAGTAAAAAGACATCCATATAAATGATTGCTACCACAAGAAAACAATGTCAAATTTGCACCATCACAACGATTTTGACTATTGATTTGTTGATTCTCTAAATTCACAGAATACATATCCAAATAAATGACTATGTGTTATTCATTTTTGGCGAAATTCTCGGAAGTAATTAAATTTTTTCATCAACTGATCCGAACAAAGCTTCGTTGATGTGTTAATTAATGTTTTCAAAAGCATGCAAAATATTTGGTCGGCCAAGAGATCATCCAGAAATTTAAATTATTTTTGTATTTTGTTCAAATGCTGGAGTCCGCTTTAATTCATATCATTTCGGTATAAGTCCCTGTGAAGATAGGCTGTAAAAATCCATTTAGAAAAATCCTCATGGAGAATGCATGCTGTAATGTCAAGTTTTCATGTCTTAAAATTGAAAGTAAGATGCTTTGTATTCACTCAGGTTGATTCACATTATCTGAGACATTATCAATCATCTGAGCTGCACGGTAACTGTTTTCCAATGGATAGAAAATTTGTTTGAAAACCATGCATCGACTTCTATGGTTAACATGTGTTATTGAATTTTGTATGGTGCTGTTCGATTTCTTTGTCATCTTCTTAATTAGCTGCTGATCCTGCTGCCGATTTCTTTGATCATGCATAGAAGTCTATGATCTATATTGGTTTAGACATGGGTTTAGACATAGACTTATGGACATCGACATTGGTTTAGAAACTTAGTTACACATGCAGGAACATAGCATATGTTGTGAATTCAAATTTAAACAGCTCCGATTCATTGCGATATGTCTGGCTCAATGAAAACCATAGAAGTAGATAATAGTACACTAGAATTGAAGTTTTATATCTTGCCTATGTGCAATGATGGCACATGGAAAAATCTATGGTTTGTAGATTAGCTTCGATCTAAACCATTGTATCATAGTCAAACCATTTGCCAAGTTGGGTGTGGAAGTTGTTGACAGCGAATTACAGGATTTTTCTTGGAGAGAATTTTAGGTGAGATGGTAGTATTGTCTCATATGAAATGGCCTGTATTCCATAATATGCTGCGTCTATTTGTAGCAGTCATTGACAGCTATTATCGAATTTTTCAATACTGGAATACGGATTAAAAATTGACTCACAGAGACATAGTTGAAAGTGGTCGATGTGCTGCATAAGAACATCTGAAGAATTCACACATGAAAATTGTGATCATTGGATAATTTCTCCCTCAAGCGATCAAGAAACCTAGAGCTTTTCTGAAATAAACACATTGAAAGCTTCTTTAACGGCAAAAAATTCATTTCTCAGATAAATGAAATATCACTGGAACTTTTCATTTACTCATTGAATGACAGATATGATATATGTGATGATGTTTTGGAAGCTGCATCCAAAAGCATGCCAAGATTTTGAAAATTGTTCAAATATAATGAACAGGGAACCCTTTGAAGTAAAATTGAATACTCTAAGATTTATTGGCCTCTGATTTCAAGCTGGAGTAATGCATGTCCTGCAAATCGACATAGCAGGTTGTATATGTGTCTGATCATGCTCTTGATAGATAATAGGAGCGATATTTTCAAAATGATGAACGTACAGAATGTTTCAAAGGATTTCCTTCTTTGTCATCCTGTCGCTGCAGTATTTTGTAAATTGAATATTGCTTTTGTGTACATTATCTTTGGATAAGGGGCAACAATGCAGATCACAAATTTGCTGGATGAAAGTAAATGCCAACCAGAAAACAAGAAAACCAGCTCGTGTAATTTGCTTTTTGCCCCAACTAAGTTCCCCCGGCGTGTGCCATAATTTCCATGCAATTTCCATTCTAGGACTTTCTATGGTATTGTTAATTTCTATGATGAAAACTGATCTAATTAATGGAATAATTGAAGTCAAGATGAAGTCAATTTGATGATCAATTGGAAATTTGGAAAATGGGACTTGCTCACATTTTGTGACAAATTGGTACCATATTGCTTTACCTGTGCTAAAGTCCGGTGGGCTTTATATTTTGTCTCTTAGAATATGCATGCATAATCTAGAGTATTTTTTCTTCAGAAATATGCGCTTTAAAATGTAAATTATTTTGATACTTTCTGCAGTAACAATCGAGTCTCATTACATGCACATACATGCATATCTTTCTGGAAAGTTGTTAATCGCATTCCATGTCACATGTCTCACGATTAACATGGCCCGGTCAGAACTTATAAATGAAGGTGATCTTTTAGGATTGAATGCTTTTTGTAGTGTACACGAGATTATTTGATATTGCAACTGATTTGAATGAGTTTAATGAATTAGGTTAATGATTTAAAATCAATAACGCCGGTTGATATAAACAACAATTCACAAGATGTATCAGAATATTTTTCCTTACAAGTTTATATTTTATAAGTTTGTTCAAGTTTCAAGAGCAAAATAGCAGCTGAGCTCATCTCCGATCCATTCGATTACTCAGATTTCTAATGCTAGGTTAATTAACAAATAAGCCGCATAAGTCAATCAATTTTGAATCATTGCTTAAACAGTAGGAAGATAGCTGCAAAATGTACTTTTTCCCATTAATTTTACGAGAACGTCGTAGGACGTCGGATGATAGATAGATGTGAAAATGTTCTTCGATGTTTATAAACGTTTGTTAAAGGCAAAGCGCAATGTTACAAGCTAGAGGCCGTAAAGATTTTGCATGGTTGCGATTTATTCCTATACCGGTTTCAAATACCGTGGTATCCATCATCAGTGGCGATTATACAACAAACGGACAGGTTTATATACAACACAATGAAACAGAAGAAACGAAGGCTATTTTTTTGGAAATTACCATACTGCTTGCTCAGCCGCTGAAATAAAACAACGCACTCACAAAATCAATAAAATTTTGAAAAACAGCAAAATTGTAGCAGCCTTCAATACTTGGAAAAGTCAAAACTTAATCCGCAACAAAGATCCCATTAAGTTCGAGGAGTCCTCCTCAGTTGTCTACGAATACTTTTGTGAACGATGCCCCGATCGTTGCATCGGAGAAACTCGACGACAAATGCAAAAAATAATTCGAGAGCATATTACAGGGAAACCAGCATCAGAAATTTCTATGCATATCCATCCACATAATGACAAAAACTTCATAATATTAACAAAAACAAAACACACAAGAATAGCAGATTCACTCATCATAAAATCACGCCAAAACCTCATGAACAATCAAACATCCGAACTTTTACATTCATTTTAGTTGGTGACCAATTCTATTTCTATATGTTTGCTGACAGATTTTTCTCTGTCAATGCGAGACTCACTCTATTTCTATGCCCACTGACGATTTTAATTTGTACTCTTTCTTGCCTTGCGACCGTCCGGGTCTTTTTTTAAATGTGTTCATCATCAATTTCATGTCCATAATTGCATAGAACCCTGTCTGTTTGTTGCATTATCGCCACTGATGATGGATACCACGGTATTTGAAACCGGTATGGCAATAAATGGCATCCATGCAAAGCACAATGTTAGCAACGCATATTTTCGGGAATCTGTTTCTTCGAATCGTATTGAAAGCGTGGGCACAGTGTGCTTACCATCTGCATCAAAGACATCTGAGTCTATAGCAATAATGTTGCGTCATCATAAAGTCAAGACATTTTGCCAAACGTTTTTGCGAATAAGGAATTTTCTATACCGGCCTCTAGAGACCGCGTTGATGACGGTGAAGATGTGGCGTCGTGTACAAGTTACATTGCCAGGACTATAGCCGCTCCTACTTAGGGCAATCAGGCAACAGCTTGAATACGCGTATCGGTCAACATCGCACAGCTCTTCGAGTTCTACATTCACAAAAGTCAGCAGTAGGCGAACGACTAGTATATCATAGTCGCGAAACGACTATTATCATATCGATTGGAGTAATGTCGACGTACTGGAGTGCGAGACAAATTATCATAAAACACTGTTTTTGGAAGCGTGGCATACAGACATTGTTGCGGATATTTCGAATCGCAGTGATCTGAGTGTCGCTTCTGTTTACAGTATTACTTTATTTAATTACAGCATAATTTTTCTTCTTGTAATACTATTGTATTGCTGCAAATGTTTTAATATTGTGAATAATGTACAGTTCCCCTTTTCATCAGATGACTGTATGTAATTTCTTTTAGATTTTTTTAGACCGTTTCACATGCGTGCACAGTCTCCTTGTGTCAATCGTAAATTCTATCTACCGTTTGTTGCATCTCCATTGTTTGAAAACTAATGTTGAAAAACAGTGGCGTCGCGTGCGCCCAGACCAGGCCTTCACTCGGCATTGGAATACTATTTCAATACCAGACATTTTTTTATGTTTCAACATTAATTTTCATAAAAGTTGAATTTTTTATATCAATTTCCCGAAAAATTTTTTTAAGGCCAAGTGAATGTGCACATTAGAAGTGATTGCTCATATCTCTTAACCGCCTTACTCAAGGAACAGATTAATATTTACCCTCTCTGTCCAGACCACATTTTCTCGAGAAAAAAGGAGGCAAGGTTTCCTTCCTTTTCTCATGGCCGGTCACATGCTTGAAATTTTGATGCATTAAAATGTGTTGTGTATTTCTTATTTCTTTCTCTGTGAGTGCTTTCAATTTTTAGATCAGGTGTTGGCCTACCTTGCTTGACGACTGTCATCTTTTCAGTATATTCCCTTCGGACGAAAGGCGTGGTTATGATCTCATCTGCAGTACTAAACATCAATCACGTAAAAACAAATTATGGAATTCTACCGAATCTGGGTGTTCGAGTCAGATACATTACTCTGCATTCATTGGAGAACGCTCATCATCTGATCGCAGTCTTGTCTGAACGTCAGCCATCTGCAACTGTTGACGTATAGTGGCCTCTCCATTGATATGGAGGGTAGGATTTTTATATCAATGGGCCTCTCTGACATAAAGTGAATCCAGGAACAATTGGGTAGCGCTTCCCTTACTATATTTAGATACCGCGCCTCGATCAAGAGTTGCGTAGAATTTCATAGCAAAAATTGGAGAAGGCAAAGCATTATGTCTATCGGGAAAGCCAATATTGCCGCGGGCGCGTGCGCTTACTGCCTCACACGCACACAACTCTCTTTCGCTCTGTCTGAACACACGACTAGCTTGTGTGTCTAATTGTTCGAAGAAAACAGCTGTGATTCAAGGACGTGCTGCAAAACTGTTCAGTGCACAGAATTAAATATTTTGTTTATCTGCTTCGGTTTGCTAAAAGTGTGATTTATACAAAATTGACGGCACATTGAGGAATCTATTAAGTGGGGAAAAAGGAATTCCTTATACCTTGCAGAGATAGGCAAAAAAGTCGTGCGTCGCTTGCGGATTAATGTGAGTTCCACCAAAGTGCTTCGATTGCCAAAATTCCTTCAGATTCGAAGAATTCAGATCATTGCCCACAAGTTTTCTCCATAATGTTGGCCCTTCCGATCATTATTAAAGAAAGTAGCAGGCGTACGAAAATTAGTTCACCTGATGTTTTCACATCCTCTCCTTGGCATTGCTCACTGTATAGTGCATATGCTGAATCGAAGCCAGGCATCGATGTGTGTTTTGGTGTGTGCAAAGTGATATCACAGCACGCACGCATCTCTCACTGGCTCTGTTGTCCTTTGCTGACAGCTTAATGTTTGCCATTTCCAATAGCAAGCGATGCACGAATTATCCATTCGAGAAGGAGCAAGTTGTGTGATGTGATGTGCCATTTCGATACAATTCTTCCTTTCTAGGAAACCGAAGCGCGCGCAGATGAATCTAATTCTGTGACTCAACCAGGGTTCAGCTACATGTGCAAAATGAGCTGAAGCAAAATGAATTCCTCGTTCTTTCGTTCATTGAATCGTGCCGACTCAGTGGCCCTGTGGTTGAGTGTTCGCTCGACGCTTCCGGGAGACGTGGCTGAAATCTAGGTTGGGTCAAACCTAAAATCTTTGCAATAGGTGCATTCTGCATTCTGTAGTTCACTGAGGTTGAGTGTCTGCCTTTGAGACGGAAAGCTGTGCATAGCTGTCACAATAAGCTATAGAATTTAAATGAATGATGACACTTCATTTTTATAATTGTTGTAAAATTATTTTTGAGGATGCGCCGAAGGCCTCGTAGGTACGGAGAAGACGCCACTGTTGAAAAATACTAATTTTGCTGCAATTACAGTGTCAGTCTGCCCTGACGATGCGATCTGTAAGGTCGCGAAATATTGACTCGCTTTGCTTTTAACAAAACGTTTATAAACGTCGAAGAACATTTTCACTTTTATTAATTATATGTGAAAAAATCATATAAATCACGATTTTTACATCATCTACAAGTAAATGGTTGCTAAAAGATTAGATTCCGAAAGTTTAAATCTCTAGTATTCAAAATAGTGTTTTTATAAATTGTGACATGTTTTATGTTTTACAAGTTTCTAGCTAAGTAACACTGATGCAATTACAGAATACACCAACAACGTAAACGTCACTGGTGAACTTAATTGTGCACTGCTATAACATGTCTCTAACTTCTGGCAAAGACATTTCGACGAAGAGTTTCTAAGGTCGTCTACCTGCGTTTCATTGTCTATTGATCTGCACACTGGAGTTAATCTTTCAGATAACAATGTCAAGTTCATCCAATTCAGAAAGAATCGAGGCTTTGACTTATCATCTGAACACACTCCATCGACCTGCAAACAATCTATCTTGAGTACATCTTCGAGGCTTCTAGAGTCACTGTGACGCCGATTATTCCGCAGCCAATTGATATTCTGCAATAATTGACAGTCACAATGTTTCAGTGAGATTCGAACATCTTCTAATCGGGTTTTATTGGGCAACTTGTTGAAGGGATTGTTACGGAACCTGGAGAGACGTCTAAATGTTGGTCTCTTGGATAGGATCATTGAATGTTCCACAACGAAGCGCTTTAGTAATGGCATCTGAGACAGCATTTCAAATGGATGCGACAGTCCCGAATGTAGAATGGACAAGCTTGATATATTGAAGGTTGGAACAAGTTGCGGAGGTGGGAGCAGCCGGTAGTAGTAACGATTCTTCACTCGCTGAAAAATTGGTCTGTTCAAAGTCACTGTTTGTGGATATTTCTGAGGATTCAAGCCACACTTAGCACAGAAGATCATTTGTGGACAGATTTTGAAGAAATTGATGTTTGTAGAAGCTAGATCAAACGATTGAACATTGAAAGTTCCAGTGCAACTTGAATTTTGAATTCCATTTACGTTATTCACTAACCTCAGAGCAAATCGATCCATATTCGATACATTTGAGATGGCACCTGGTTTCAATATCAAAATCCGATATTTAGAGTAAAATGCAATCAAAACACTTTTTAGACTTGGCAAATTGCTGATGCTGCCTGATTCCAATGTTAATCGTTTTGCCGCAATAATTTCGAATGTATCAAGATTAGTCATGTTCTGCAAATGTCGAGCGGTAAGCACAGTAAGCGGAACGTACCATAAGTGAATTTTCTTCATGCTCTTTCGACTTTGATCAAATGAGCTTGGGTCGATTGATTTCAATGATCTCAGCCACATAAGTTCTAAAAACTCAAGCTTTCGCAACTCACGTAATACGTCAACGTTTCTCAAAGATGAAGTGATAAGTTTTAGACTTCTTAACTCCGGCAGTAATTCAAATGTTCCATCTTCTATTGCTGTTATGCATTCAGGTCTCAAACACCATTTAATTTTTCGTCCAGCTTTGCAGTGTCCTCTGATTGTTAGCCCTTGAAGATTAAATAAGCCCTCGACATGTTCTGTTGTTAAATTCGTCGACTTTTTCAATATGTCAACATGCAATGACTTCACCAGCGATCGGTTGATGTGATATTTTTCAAACATATCTGTAGTCCATGTAGAAACTCTGCAAATCACACTAAAAGAGATGTTTGTCATCCGACAAAATGGTTTATCATCAGACGAAGTAGTCACCATTTGATTTTTAGTCGTAGAATTTGTCTGATTTACATTTGAAATGGTTTGTTGAGCCGCAGAATTTGCAGTTTCATTTACTTTTGAAATGGATGTTTCAGTCGTGGAGTTTGCAGTTTGTTTTTGACACAATGAGCTATCCAAGATTACAACACACAACACGAAGATGTAACAGAAATAGGTATTCATTTTGTTATTGAATATTTTATAGCTTGTCCGATGAATGGACCGCTGCAGAGCGAGGCACAGATTCAAGCACATTTGACAGATGAGGAATCGATGCACTGACAAGATCAAACGTCTTGTGATGTTTTAAATAGAGGTTTGGATTCAGATGGCTAAGATAGTGACATCATCATTTTGCATGAACATGCATACCATGTAGGTTTATTTTGCTGTCAAATGTCGCCTGTCGTCACACCAGGTTCGGTTAACTTTGACATATAAACGCAGCCATGCAACCATTTATCTTATAACTGCTAAATTCGCGGGAGTACTTTCTTTACAGGATAAACACGAAGTTATCAGTTGGTTAGAATATTATTTGTCGATGTCCTACATGATGTAAGAAGAACATAGCGCCTCAGACAATCATCATATAGTTCATCTAACATAAATACACCCAAAAGTTCAAATTACTGTGTAACCTTGACACCTAAGGTGTGCAATGTATTAATCATTTAAAGAGAATGACAAGTATTATGTCAATAAAACCTGACACTATCATTCCCCAGTCACATTCGCCAGATCCAGGAATGGAACCGAAGTGCGCGGTGAGATCGCACCTTTTTTTACGAGGCCAAGCCGACGAGTAAAAGTTTAAGTCATCTCAAAGCAGGAAGGTGCGAGTGTAGCAGTTGCTATTCTCTGTAGATAATTTATGCAAAATATTGTTTTAGAATTCCTGCCATCTAGCTTGCGTTATTCAAACCTTATGAGATTGAATATACAGCTTTGGCCAAAAGAATTCGGTCAGTAATACTTTCACGTGCATGTAATCAGATACTACATGTAGTAGAGTCAATGCAATGTAGAGGGAGAGAGGGAGAGAAAATGCAAAAATATCAAGTTTTAGTCAACTCACACTGAAACGATAAATAAAGAGTTTGAATGCAAATGCGAAAGATATCATTGCGATCAAGATATTAAAAAATAATTCAACTCGCAACAATTGAATAGCTTACATATCGTAGATTTGTATTGTAATTTGAAATGTACGTGTGATCGTTGTTTCGATTGCGCAATCTAAAGTCGTCATTGACGATATATGCAAGTCACGATAAACACCATCCTTCATTTTTTTAGTAAAACACGGTAACTGCCAATGTGCTGCGATTACGTTATTCAGAGATGCATGCAATGTGTTGTAGTCACATTTTGAATATAGCTTCAACACAGCTGGTTTTTCTAGTTGCCGCATCTCATGACAATGATTACTGAAGGAGGAGGCTGAAGACATTCCTGTAAAGATGAGTGAATTATTTGCCACAGTCCATAACCAAGATTACCGCACATTTGAAGTCAGGACAAATAGATAAGATGAATTCAGGGTGAATCCGAGAATTGGAGGAGGCGAAATTATATACCTTTCGGAGTGCCTTGAGTGAGCCTATTAGCAGTTATTGTGTTTTGGATTCAAACGTCAATGGCGGTTATCGCGCTTTGGATCCCGCTGAATATTTAAGTCACTGCTGTACACAATCTAAAATCCCTTCGACTTACCTGCATGTATTTACCCAGAACATGGATGCTCTGAGTAAATAGGGGCGCACCAGTAAGGACTATTTCTGAGGATATCTCTCAAATATGACACTTATATCGCGCTTTGCATTCAAGCTCTTTAAATATTCTTTTCATCAATAGCTAGTCGATCATGCATGGTCCATAGACACGTGGCGTGGAATGAATTCTGCCAAAGATTGACAGAGCAACTTGCTGACCTCATACCACACCATTTTCGGATTAGATTCAGACTATTGCTATTGATGCCTAGAAATTACATTGAATATTCAGATTCATTTTATATTCAGACTGTTTCAACTGACATCAAAGTATCTTCAATTTATGTACAGACACTGATGCACGCATATTTGATCAATAAAAGTCCTTGACCAATGGTTGAAACAATCACAACAAAATTTATCAACGAATGCCTTGCTGATAACCATATTCTTTCAGTGCATTGTTAAGCAGAGCTGAATTAAGGCAGCGTGATGATTCCATATGATAGATTTCATGATGGAATATTTATTTCATCTGCTTGCCTTCGTCGCATTATGAGAGAGAAAGATTTTTTTTTTCATCTTCACTACATTTTTTCACAGTTACTTCCTGTTGTTTCACTGGATGATTGCAGACGCTAGATGTGAGCGTGATCACAGATTTTGCTGTGTAGCATCGTCTCTTAATATGAAAACATGCTTCTTTTTTCATATTCAGCATTGCTGCCTCCAAGTCGCCACCATCTCCAGCATAATTCCTTGTCGATCAATGACGGTTGTATTGCAATTCCATTGAAATAGAAAAGAGTCTGAATATCAAAAGAAATAATCTGAATGTTAAATGCAATAGTCTGATTTTTTCCGAGAATGCTGTTACAAAGTATTTCCAATGTCATCGTCGAGCTACGTTAAATTCATCACAATTATTGTTGAACAGTCTTCTTCTTCTCCTGGCGCTAGAGTTCCGCTCCAGCGGAGTCCGACACACGGATTGATCAGCTCCAATGTTGCCGGTCGAGTGGGGGAAGATCCTCGCGCATTCTATCGGTCCTTCATTTCCTGGGCCGGTTGTGTCGCGTGGTCCCCTTCCAGGCAGCTGCAGCTGTATCGCACGTTTCGCACAGAGTCCTTCGAGCCTCGCTCTACATTTCCAAATCATCTTAGCCGCTGCTCCGTCATCTACTCCATAATTGGGGCCACTTGAATTCGGCACCGCACCTCTACGTTCTCAACCTGGTCCTTCAAGGCAATTCCTAGCGACCAGCGCAGCATCTTCATTTCCATCGTATGTAAGGCACGCTCGTAAGTAATGGTGGCATATAGTGCTCCCGGTCTCACTGCTGTCTTATGTATTTTCGACTTCTGCTTGAGTGGCATTCTTCTGTCACATAAAACACCGGTGCATTGCCGCCATTTTAGCCTCGTTGCATTTACACGCCCATGCACATCAGGTAGCGATTCTCCATCAGCCGAGATCTTTGAACCCAGGTATTTAAACTTGATGGTTTTCGGCAGTTCATCGTTACCCACTCTTACACTGCAATTCATCTCCCTTACGTATTCAAGATATCCTGTCTTGTTCAAGTTCAATCGCAAACTGAAATTGTCCAACCTTGTCTTCCATTGCTTTATCGGGTGATATTTGGTGAAAGACTCAACCAACAGAATTAAATATTTTGTTTATCTGCTTCGGTTTGCTAAAAGTGTGATTTATACAAAATTGACGGCACATTGAGGAATCTATTAAGTGGGGAAAAAGGAATTCCTTATACCTTGCAGAGATAGGAAAAAAGTCGTGCGTCGCTTGCGGATTAATGTGAGTTCCACCAAAGTGCTTTGATTGCCAAAATTCCTTCAGATTCGAAGAATTCAGATCATTGCCCACAAGTTTTCTCCATAATGTTGGCCCTTCCGATCATTATTAAAAAAAGTAGCAGGCGTACGAAAATTAGTTCACCTGATGTTTTCACATCCTCTCCTTGGCATTGCTCACTGTATAGTGCATATGCTGAATCGAAGCCAGGCATCGATGTGTGTTTTGGTGTGTGCAAAGTGATATCGCAGCACGCACGCATCTCTCACTGGCTCTGTTGTCCTTTGCTGACAGCTTAATGTTTGCCATTTCCAATAGCAAGCGATACACGAATTATCCATTCGAGAAGAAGCAAGTTGTGTGATGTGATGTGCCATTTCGATACAATTCTTCTTTTCTAGGAAACCGAAGCGCGCGCAGATGAATCTAATTCTGTGACTCAACCAGGGTTCAGCTACATGTGCAAAATGAGCTGAAGCAAAATGAATTCCTCGTTCATTCGTTCATTGAATCGTGCCGACTCAGTGGCCCTGTGGTGGAGTGTTCGCTCGACGCTTCCGGGAGACGTGGCTCAAATCTAGGTTGGGTCAAACCTAAAATCTTTGCAATAGGTACACTCTGCATACTTGCTAAATATTCAGCACAAAGGAATGAGAGCAGGATAAATGGAATTCGGACACATGGAAGAAAAATTCCGCGCCGGATGTGCTTTCGAGTAGCCTATAAGCAAGAAACATTATTTATTTTCAACTAGGTTTACTTTGTGATATCATCATGTTTGGAAATTGATGATGTTGCTTTTGCAGAATGTTCTTTGATGTAAATTAGAGTAGTCGGATTGTCCAATATAGGAGGGTTGGCATTTGAATCAGGTGATTTTATAAAATGCATTTTTTCTGAAGCATGTTGTTTTTGAATGCGCATGCTGATAATTGGCAATTGTCCTCATATTTTGTTTTCTTTCTTGTCCGATTTTTGCGCCAGTCCGACATTCAGCTGTTCGGACAAAAATATTTTGTTTTTTTTTATTCTTGTTGCTTGCGAGAAGAGACACTCTCAAATAGCATTTTCTTTGTAATGAGGTTCACTTTCCTTTTAACCCTCGCCTCACTGGGGTGTTTTTCCGAACGTCCCCCACTCGGGGGGGGTGCGAATTTCGCCCCCTGCTGATCTCCTGAACTATTGCGCCAATTTTGCCAAACCACACATCAATCGAATAGGCATTGAAAGGGCATTCAGAGAAACAGCATCAGTTTTATTTTTGAGGTCATCTTTGTGCTAAGGTGAAAGTCAGAGGTCAAAACCCGCCAATTTTCAACAAATTCCCATTAGATGGAAAATGACAATAAAAACTAATAAACCATACACTAACTGAAATATCTGGTTAAGGTGTTTAATAAGACGATGATTTTTATCGCACTGAGATTGCATCATTGTATTAAATGAGGTCAAAAGTCAAATAATTCAAACTTTTAGTTCAGCTCAATTACATCGCTAAAATCGCATATTTCAGTATTTAGTTTCTGCAGTTGAAGAAACAGCCCAATTCCTTGACTTTTATCGAGACAGAGGCTAAGACAATATGATTCTGAAAAATTTCAATAATTGATGATCAGATGCAGAACTAAAAAGTACAAAAACAATAATGAAAAATCACATTTGAAATTTGAATTTCAAATTTCAGACATGCATACATAATAAAGCAAATAATTTCTAATTCACAGATTTTGTGTTGCTTCGATTATTATAATATCAGAGCTCACGTACTTCAGCCGATGATCATGACCTTTATTCCATTTATGAATTCAAGGATTCAAATTATCATATACAAAAGAAATCTAAACATAACGATCCACAATCGTACCAGTGATATCTCAAGACTAACACCTTAAGATATCTTACAAATAAATACTCATATGTTGATAGACATAAGTAGTAAGCAAGTGACAAACACTCGACCGGCGCCCCCCCCCTCTGGAACGGCAGAGTGTCGTGGTCGGCCGCCGTGGTGCTTCGGGTCTGAGTCCCCCCCCCACCCCCCCTCTGGAACGACAGAGTCTGTCGTGGTGTGTCGGCCAGGTTGGTTCACAACATGTTCGCTGACTCCCCCCCCTCTGCAACGACAGAGTGTGAGACTCGGATGTGTTGGTCTCGTATGGGTTGACGTGACCGACCGCCTAGGTTGACGTGGCCGACCGCCTAGGTTGACGTGGGCGACCGTCTAGGTTGACGTGGGCGACCGTCTAGGTTGTCGTGGATGGTGAAATGGCTGCCAGATTCGGATTCAGCGTAAAATTCTGCATCGGTAGGGTGAGTTTCAAGGCAATTGGCGAGAAAAAATTTTTCTTCAAAATTTTAACAGAGTTAGAATTTGGGACGTTTTGGTGTGTAGCGCCCAAACGAAGCATCGGATGAGAAAACGGAGGCCAGATTCGGAATCTACGTGAAATTTTGGGTTAGGAAGGATGTTTCCAGCGAAATCGGAGAGAAAAAATTTTCGGCTGACGTTCCCCCCCCCTCTGGACAGCTTGCTTCGATTTTGGCTTCCAGTGGACGGATTTTGTCGTGCGATAGCTCGTTTGAAAGCTAAGAGTGAGACAAATTCAGTGAAACAATCGGCTTGTTCCTATCTGTCTTCGTTTAGATGTGAGACGCCATTTAAGATTTTGGGACATTGGTGAAAAACGACAGAGTTAGAATTTGGGACGTTTTGGGCTCTAGCTTCAAAACGAAGCATCGGATTGGAAAACGGATTTCAGATTTGGAATCAGCGTGAAATTCTTTATCTGTATAGTGAGTTTCAAGGCAATCGGCGAGAAAAAATTTTCAACATTTTTCGAAAAAACGACAGAGTTAGAATTTGGGACGTTTTGGTGTGTAGCGCCCAAACGAAGCATCGGATGAGAAAACGGAGGCCAGATTCGGAATCTACGTGAAATTTTGGGTTAGGAAGGATGTTTCCAGCGAAATCGGAGAGAAAAAATTTTCACTGACGTCCCCCCCCCCTCTGGACAGCTTGCTTCGATTTTGGCTTCCAGTGGACGGATTTTGTCGTGCGATAGCTCGTTTGAAAGCTAAGAGTGAGACAAATTCAGTGAAACAATCGGCTTGTTCCTATCTGTCTTCGTTCAAAAGTTAGAGCGGTTACAAGATTTTAGGTCGGAGCTCGCTCACCTGAAAAAATCCTAAGTGTCAGAGTGGCTTTGTATGGGTAAAAATTTGAAAATTTTCCAAAGTGTGGAATTTCGACCTGGGACCGTCACCAAAACATTTTTCATCAAATTTTGAAATTTCACTGACGTCCCCCCCCCTCTGGACAGCTTGCTTCGATTTTGGCTTCCAGTGGACGGATTTTGTCGTGCGATAGCTCGTTTGAAAGCTAAGAGTGAGACAAATTCAGTGAAACAATCGGCTTGTTCCTATCTGTCTTCGTTTAGATGTGAGACGCCATTTAAGATTTTGGGACATTGGCGAAAAACGACAGAGTTAGAATTTGGAATCAGCTTGATGTTATTGTCCAATGAGGATCATCATCCAATGAGAATCAAGCATTTCTTTATAAATAGCGAGCCTTCCACAGTGAGAATCATTCCATCGTTGAATCACACGAGTGACGGACGCACATTTTCTCTCTCTCTAGTTCCTGTTCTATTATCCAACTAAAATGGTAAGTCGCTACTTCCCTCCCTCTCCTCCCTTGAACGTAAACTTAATACAATCTTTTTTCATTTTCAGGCATCTACTCCATCTGCTGCACTAGTAGGACAAAATGGCGGTCAAACGTTACAAGGTTCGCTACGGTCAGATCATCTACAACTGAGGCCAGTGGAAGAAACATCCAAGGTACATAATCCTACACCGCTACAGCGTAAATTTAAACAAGCCTTGCGTTATGATGATCATAGCGTAGTACTCCAAACGGGAATGCTCCCTTCCACGGATGTCAAGATAATGCACAATCAGTATGGGGACTACATACTGATCCCCGTGAGTCGTACATTCGCCACCAACTTGATATTATTGAGGAGTACGTGACATTAAATATGGACATTCCTACTCCTCTTGCTCAAGAGTGGAAGGCGAGAGATGACAAGGATACTCCCTATAGAAAGATTTGGGATGGTAATCACATTTGCCTACCGGTATCACATTGGTGTACTTACTATAAGAAGGAGGGAGATCATTCAATACCCATCAGATGTGATGAGCTCGGAGAAGGTACTTGGGATATCCTTTTCAAAGTGAATGGGCTATATTATGGTCGACACAAGGATAATAAAATAGCCTCTCTCTCCATGCATATGGAATCCATCCTATATATTCCGAAACCACCCAACGTGGACGACATAATTGATCAAATCCTTAACAGCAGTGGTACGAAGCGCAAGTCGGAGAAGAATGCTACATCAAAACGCAAATCAAAGAAGGAGAATTGCTAGTCCTTTCCTAACTCTACCCTATGACAATTCGCTTATGTGCTTTGAGTGTCGTAGACGTGGTCTTATTAGATACATTTTACTTCTTCGTTGCCATCATATCATTTGTGTATTTTGTCGTGAAAAGCATCGATGTAATTCTTCATTTTGTAATATGTTATAGAACGTTTCCTTAGATGTGTAAATTTCCGTTTTAGGCTTCTATCATCATTTTTATGGATTGTGAGGGTGAACCTGTACAGGAGCTCAGTGCTATTGCTATGAACAATTGGACATATCAGATTGTTAGTGTCTATCATCAACATGCCAACTGCGATCCCAATGTTGATCAATGGGCGAGAAAACACATTCATGGACTTAATCTGAAATATTTGCAAGACTATGGCTTTTCTTTGTGAAAGTGCTCTTCTTATTGACTTTAAACGATGGTTAGCTGCTTTCAATGTTATACGCATCTTTTGTAATAATCCTGGTAAGGAGAGGAAAGTATTTCCCAATCTAATCATTGATGATATTTTGCTCCCGCCTTGGGATAGTAGAGTGAATCAACATTATCATGAAGTCACGAAACGTTTTAAGGATTTGTGTGTTCCTATTTTGTCTGTTCGTTGTAGTAGCTACGTTCATAACCAATGCTTCTTTCCTCCTTACCTCAACACTGCCAAAGTCCTGTATGGTTATCATTGCTCGCTGTATGATAGTTATCAGCTGTATCTATTTTATCTCTTTCAAACCATTGATTTATAATGCATGCTTGTTACCGTTATTCAATAAATGTTACTATGAGAAGAGTTGTTGTTTTCATGCAATGGATGGGTTAGTTAAAGGGCGATCATGTCTTTCTCAAACGACTGCGGAACATTACGTTTTTCATAGGCAAAGTTTAAAAGGAGCTGTTCAAGATTATGTGATAAATTTTCATAAAGATGAGACCGACATCGAAGCAGTGGTCGATGATGCTAGCACTCTATTTCTAGAGTTAATGAATACATTCTCTGATAGCATTGTCATGGCGCGATTAGTTGCGAAAATTAAGTTTAGTCATTTTGGAAAGGAAGAGGTGGAAAGTCGCTCTTTCCATTTTGCTTCTTATTCAATGGAAGTGGTAGATCACCCGAAGAATTTTTTAAAAGACATATGATAAAAATTGCTGAACGTCTTAACGCATTTAACCATCATGGTAGCAGTCTAGTGATTGAAGCGATTTCAGATATTCACATTCAACTTTCCATAAAGAAAAATTGAAAATGCAGTGGTACTTGATTGTAGCACAACTGGTTTTCGAGCTATGTCTGCTCACTCTCGAAGTATATTCCTTCTGTACATGCGTCTATTATTTAGAAAAGGCTAGCAAATTCATATCTTCAAAAAGACTTGCTATAGACATCAGTAACGGTGAAACTATGTGTTGCGATGTATGTAAGCGAAAGGATGGAAATGAAAAGCGCATCTTCAAGAGATGTAAGCATGCTTTTTGTCAACGCTGTTTCATACGTAATTGCATTCAACTTTGCCAATGTAACCACTGTGACATTGCTCATTTCGAGTGTCACTTATGTCGCAATAGTTAGTACCTATGCAAATGTGGTAAAGATAGGTTTTAGCAAAGACTAACACGGAAAATGGCGAAACGTAAAATGACGAAACGTAAAAGTCAAAAGTTTTCTTCAGCCATTCAAGCTCTCCGACGAATGAAAGCAAATCAGCGATACAATGCTATACGACATGCTAACGATAAATTCATTTGTGAAATTATTTCTCATGTGAGGAAGTTGAGACGAAGAAATTAGCGCCAAAACAACGAAAGTTACTTAAGCGATATGCTACGAAATTGCGTTTCATCTCCAATCCTAAAGTCGCCCTTCAAAGAAAGAGGAAAACTCTAACACAAAAGGGCGGTTTCCTTTCAGCAATACTTCCAATGATAGCTCCTGCCGTGGGCAACCTATTGGGAAATATCTTTGGCTCTAAGCGTTAATTATGCAAATGTTGAGTCTCAAAGTAATAAAATGGATTTCAGACTTCAATGTGATAAAGTTCTGACTGTATCAGGTCCATCTCATGCAGTAAAACTGTTTTCCACGCTGAATTTATTGGATAAAAGAAGGGAGTTGTTTAAGGAACCTATCAATCGAGTGATTTGGTGTTATGGTATTTATCAACCGTCGCTGTTTCAGGAATTGCAAAGTCGCAACTTTATTCGACATGAAGGAATTATTCCAGTGGATAAACTTCAGTCTAATGATGTTGTTGTATTGGATGATTTATTAAAAGAAAGTAAGAATTCAAAAGATGTTACAGATATGTTCACTCGCGCAGCACACCATAAAAGGTGTTTTATCATCTATATTACACAAAATTTGTTTCCTGATGGAAAAGAAGCTCGTACACGAAACCTGAATACACACTATTATGCTATTTTCAAGAATCCGCGAGATAAAAGTCAATTTGAAATTTTAGCGCGACAAGTTGCACCCAGAGGATCAAAAGCCTTAATTGAAATTTTTCAAGCAGCTACTGAAAAACCATACGGTTACTTATTCATTGACTTTACGCAAGAGTGTCCGGAAGAATTTAGATTTCGAAGTGATATTTTGAAAACTCCCATGATTATCTACAAACTATGAGTTCTTATTCTCGCATGATTGTTATTCCTCAGGATGAATATGTACAATTGACTGCCATGCAGCAAGTAAAGCAACCTCTTGCAAATCAAATGTATAGGAAAGAAATAGATTATCAGCAAAATGTTCACATCAAAGATCCACATCGTGCTGTATTATTACAATCGGAAACTGTTGAGCAATTGAAAAACTTGAAGAATAAGATGCGTGACTCTGTATCGACTGCTACACCTTTAGCATCTCGCGCACATGCCATATCTCTTTTCAACAGTATTGAACCCCATCTCAATGTAAATGATAGAGGAGAAATCATTACAGATGAAAATAAAGTGATTGATGCTTCACGTTATGAAGACTTGATTCAGTATGCGACACGTAGAAAGCGCCGTCAGGGCTATGTTCCACCTGGTTGGTCATACTTTCTTAAACTATTGAAAAAGCATAATGTGCCAAAATTTGCTTTAAATAATGAGACATTGAAAGAACTTGATTCAACAGTGGCTACTACTCCAATGCTTCAGGCGATGAAAATGCCAACAAATTGGTTTAAGGCGTCACCTGCTACATCCCCTCCCACACTCACTAAGCAAACAAGAGGAAGAACTCGACGTAGATCTACATCGCCACTAAAACTGGTAAAAGGAAAACGTAAAACAGCTCCTCCTAGGAAATACATGTTCTCAGACTATTAATATGAAGCAGATGTGTTGCTTGCCATGTAATGAGCCGCCAGAGGTGAATGTCGTTGTCACTTGCACTTGCTGCGCCAGCTCTCATAATGAAACCCCTAAGCAATGTGAACACGATCGCAAAACCGCTAAAGCTAAATGCTGCAGTTGTTGTAAATGTAGAAAGGCAAGAAAGAAAAAAGATGAGAAGGAGGAAAAAGAGTCAGCCGTCATCGACTGAACGTTTGAAGTCAATCTATTATGATGTAAAACATCCGGCAGGATTTGCATCTATCAAGAAATTATCAACAGCGAGTGGTCTTCCACAATCACAAGTGAAACGATGGTTAAAGGGTCAGGCTACCTATACACTCCACAAACAAGCGAAAAAGAAGTACCGCACCCGCCATTATATTGTTCATGACATCGATGAACAGTGGCAAGCAGATTTGTGCGATGTTGCCTCCATTTCAAAACATAACTCGGGCAATAATTTTATTTTAACCGTCATTGATATTTTCTCGCGTTATGCGTGGGCTCAACTTTAAAAACTAAAGAAGGGAAAGGAGTAGCAAAAGCATTCCAAACAATTTTTCGAGAAGGTCGCATTCCAAAAAGAATTCAGAGTGATCAAGGAAAAGAGTTTGAAAATCAGCATGTGACAAGATTATTTGAGAGGCATGACATTGAGTTGTTTAGTGTAAAGAGCGCTTATAAAGCTGCACTCGTTGAACGTTTTAATCGCACATTAAAAAATCGCTTGTGGCGACATTTTACTGCCAACTTGACACAAAATTGGACAAAGGTTCTACAAGATACACTCCATGCCTACAATCACTCTATCCATCGTTCTATTGGACTCAGACCAGTAGATGTAAATGCTGACACTGTAGATAAAGTGCGCGAATCATTCCAACGTAAACGCACTCATGGGACAAGTGATGTGAAAAGTGGCGAGAAAGTTCGTATCTCACAAGTGAAAAGTGTTTTTGCTAAAGGGTACCTTCCGAATTGGACAGAGGAGGTATTTACAGTATCAAGGATTAATCAAAAAGACTCTCCGACCACCTACAAGTTGAAAGATTACGATAATGAAGAAATTGAGGGTAGCTTTTACCGCGATGAGATTGAGGTAGTCACTGAAAGTGAAACATATTTGGTAGAGAAAATCATTCGATGTAAAAAACGGCAAGGTGAAGAATGGTGTCTTGTTAAATGGACTGGTTATCCTTCAAGTATGAACTCTTGGATGCGTCGTGCCGACATCTTTCATCTAAGTGATCGACAGTGATTCATGCAAAGTTGTAACTAACAATGTTTAGGGTTTGAGCTATGAATCCAACTGCCTCATTTTATTCACGACCCTCCTATGTAAGTGGCGGAGGACAAATTTACATCGGTGCTCGCCGCCAACGTGGAGGTAGCATACTTGGTGCACTGAAATCTGTTGTAGCACCTCTCATATCCAATGTCGGTAGATCTTTAAAACGAAATGTTTTAAGTAATGCCGTTGGCTTTGCTGGTGATGTTGCTAGTGATCTTTCCAGAGGTAGAAGTTTTAAGAGCAGTTTGTTGAATCGTGGGAAGGAACGCGGTTTAAAAACATTGAAGCAGACCATTGCTGGTGTTACTCAAGGAAAGAAATCACCTAAACGAATGAATAAAGGAAGGAGGAAACATCGCGGAGCTGGTAAGGTGCGATCTTCAGTCAAAAGGCATTCACGCAAACGTCGCAGAGGCTCTAATCATTCATCAGGCGCTAAACGACGACGCTGCTATAACTTCTAATCATGGAGTGTAAAACTTCCGGTTTTTGTTTGTTCGATCAACAAGCCATACAGACAGATATTCTTAGTTCAAGTATTGTAGATTATCATCCTCGAACAGCTGAGAATGCTGGCCCCATTGAATTTGTTATTCCTGGTGGTAGTGATGACTACATAGATTTGAGTTATGCGATGCTTGATTTGAGGTTTAGAATTCAGCAAGCAGATGGAACTGCTATTGACGATGCACATAAAGTTGGACTGAACAATTTACCATTGACTACATTACTTCGTGATGTTTCTCTAACGATTGGAGAGCAGCAAGTGGAAGGTGGTCAAAGCGATTATCCCTATAAATCATATTTCAATCATGTATCACAGTTTCATCCAGCAGCACAAAAAAGTCATATGGAAGCCATGGGATGGTACAGAGATGAAGCAGGAAAATTTGATGTTGAAACAAACAGTGGCTTTGTAAAGCGATCTGCTATGATTAAAGATAGTAGAGTATGTCAGCTATATGGTCCGCTGAATTTAGACTTCTTTAGACAGTCAAAGTTTTTACTGTGTAATACCAGCATGCGACTCAAGCTGACATTGAATAAGCCTGAATTTGCGCTGAATGCATTTGCTAAAGTTGACAATTTTAGAATTCATGTGGAAGATATTGCACTTTACATTCGTCGAGTAGTACCGAATCCAAGTGTCATTAGAGGGCATGCTGAAGGCCTTAACCGCCAAAATGCCATTTACCCCATTCAGCATACAAAGCTTCTCACCTTTACAATTCCGAAAGATCAAAAGAGTTTCATGAAAGATGGCCTCTTTCCATCGGAAGCACCGAAGCTCCTCATGGTGGCAATGGTTGAAAATGATGCATTTAATGGTAATATAAAGAAGAATCCTTTCAATTTTAAACACAATCAGTTAAGTGAAATTGCTTTACGTGTAAATGGTGTGAGTCATCCTGGTCCACCCTACAAACCAGATTTTGCTTCAGATCAATTTATGCGCAGTTATGTTGATTTTATGGATGTTTTTGGCTTTTACAATACGGATGACACCAACGGACTGACTATGAAAGAGTTTAAGAGTGGATATACTATTTATGCATTTGATTTGACTGCTGACAGCGATATTAGTGCACCCTATCGTCAAGCGAACGTGCCTCATAATATTCGTTTGGATTTAACGTTCAAAAGAACACTACCTGAGACGATCAATGTATTAATTTATGCAGTCTTCGATTCAAATATTGAAATTACAAAGTATCGTGACGTGATTCTTCAGTATAATCGTTAATGAGTTGGTTGACTGCTGACGATATTAAGACTAAAGTGCAGCGTAATGCAGACGAAGCGACGTTGAAAGCTTTCGATAATGTCTATTCACTCGATACCTTACCACCTGCAGTAAATCACTATCCCATCTTTATTGTGCTAAACACTCATTCACAGAATTTAGGCGGTGAGCATTGGAAAGCGATCTTTATTGGAGAAGACCGACGTGGTGAACTATTTGACTCTCTTGCTCAACCTCCAAATATACCAACACAGCAGTGGTTGAGAAAACATACGCGTCAATATCAGCGAAATGAACGCATACTACAACATCCACTTTCATCAACGTGTGGTGCTTTTGTACTGTACTTCATCTTAAAACGTTTACATGTATCTCGATTTGCATCTATTATTCAAAACTTTTCATGTAATCCATCCTCTAATGAAAAAATGATTTGTAAGTTCTATCATGATTTGAAATAAAAACATCATGTTGGAAAAAATTGTTTTTTTTTTTATTTTACAATCCGCTGGGTACGTACATACTCAATGAGATAGTCTAGGATCATATTTGCTTGTTCATGAGATTTTAGTCCAGTAATGATCACTTTACTATTATGAAAGATTGCCACATGCACAGGCAACCAACAACTAATGAGAGCTGCAGGAAAAAGTTCGGGTTCATAACACAAACTGTAACTGCTGGTACGAATCTTCAAAAATGATAGACTGTCACTCAATTGAGTAGAGATCACCATATTGTCCACAGTCAGATTCGACATCACACACCTCTCCCTCTTCCATATCCGACGTAGTAGTCTTTGTAGCTCTAAGCGCATTGACTGCGCCGATGAATGAGAAAGGGCGCCGAGAATCTGTACAGTCCCATTTGGGAAGAGTTGAAGATTCCGTGAATTGTTCATCTTCACCACTAACATTTGAGGACGGCCCGGGTAATACTTGCTGTTTGGAAGCTGTTGGCGTAATGTTGTGAGATCGATTTTGGTGTAGAGTCTGAAGCGACGGAGAATGTTGACGATGGTGTAGCGATGGCGCTTCATGATGAAAGAATGAGTAAATTGAGCGATGTACCTTCCTTTTATACTTTTCCCAACTACCTTGATGAAATGTGAAGTTAGTATGAAGTTGGGAATGATAGAGTTGAATTCGCCGATTGTTGACGCGCAGCCAGATGCGATTTCCAATACGTGAATGTCTTTTTCATATAGAAGTATTTCAAGTCCTTCATGATATGATGTAGAGATTGAAAATGACGATAAGATAAAGCAAACTCTCTTCTCACATTTCCAGTTGAATCTTTGAAATAGACGTTTCGATCATGATCCGTTTCAATACGTTGTAGGGAATCTAATTTCCAACTCATGGTGCGTGGTAATCATATCTGATTAAGATTTGCATAGTAGGGCGATGAACTCACGACGAATAAATGTCATGATGGAGCGATGTATGTATCTTCTATACTTCTCCCAATTGTATTTGCGAAATGAGAAAACAGTTTGCGGAATGAGAATGGTAGATTTGTTTGAATTTCATTTCTGTAATGTTGAAGCCAAACTTGATCACCCAAGGAGATGAATCTTAATGTTTCAAAATATTCCAAATCCCTCATGATATCATTGAGGTTGACAAATTGTCGCCATGTTAATGTAATTCCTCTTGATGTATGACATGAGAATTTTTGAAATGTACGTTTCCATCACGATCAACTCTGATATATTGTAGAGAGTCCAAAATCCAAGTCTTCATGATGTTATGCAAGTTGCAGATTAGCAATATAAAAATGTCGTTTTATTCATATTTTGCTTAGCAATGCGGCTACAAAGAGATTACTTAGTAATCGAGCCGCACTCTTTTTCTACTCCGATTGATCATGCACAACAGCTAAATGGGAATTGGGAAGTGGAATGTCAACTCAACTTGTTTATAGCTCAACTGTGTCTATACTTTTGATCATGAGGTGATGTGACTATTAATAA
>CAJQUW010014709.1:0-30557 GCA_907163375.1 Prostheceraeus crozeri | reverse complement strand
AATTAAATAGAACTAATGAAGACCCTTCCCTGAGACTATATCAAAGTCTCATTTTATTCATTTTATTCATGAATATTCAAAAATATTCATGCAGTAGCTCTACAATATCATTACATTCAAATGATGAAATACAACATTATATAACTCTGAAAGAGAAGCGAAAAGAAATTATAAGTCCAGTTCAATTTGTCCCCATGATGCAGTTATCTTCTTAGTTCCTGGCTCCCTGTCTATTCGTAAATCGGTATCGTCACTTTGTCTATCGTCCAGTAAGTTGCTTTGCAAACTTGTGCTGAACGAAACCGATTTGGAGATATCCTTTATTCGAAAACATTTCTCGGCAATCTGCATTCCATCTCCACTTTTCTTTTGCTCTCAACACAATCATATGCAGTTAATGATTGTGGCGATTTGTGTTTTGTCACACTCATCACCTCGCGATCAGAAAATCCTTTTTCTTTAAGTGTGCAGACGGTGGTGGCCTTGCCACAATGGTTGGTGTATACATTCGACAATTCAAGCTCTTTGCTAACGTTTTTCATCATATTTTCCAGGGTGCATTTCCCCAACGGTACACCATCATACCAAATGGGCATTCCACTATTGACATTTTTCTTCGGTCATTGCCAAAATGCTTCACATCGGTGACTTCTTTTTGATATGTACGCTTTCAGAGAATCAAAAGGGCACATAGATGAGTTTAGGACCATCGGAATGACTCCTCTATCAAAATCGGATTGGTTAACGTCTTCTCGATGGTTCTTGTCAAATTTTGGTATTAACCGAAACCATCTAGCACCAGTGGCATCGCTTTCCTCTTTAAAAGAGTTGGCGGTCATTTCTCGAAGCTCTTCACGTCCTCGTACTCCAAAATACACAATTATGTCTATGAAAACCTTTCTCTGCAATTCCTTTGCTTCTGCTACATCTAACTTTTCATAGCATTTGACAAGATCCTCTGGCTGACTTTTGGGTTTGTGAACGGTATTCCCGAGTCTTTGATGTCTTTAAGTTTCGCGCGATACATATCCCAGCCTTGTTTGTAGATGGTCTTGTTCGAAATGTCTACGTCATACGTTTCTTTCAAATAACGCCGAATCCCATCCTTAAGTGATAGAAAGGAATTCTTTTTGTAATCCTCTCCATTCTCTTTTATAACTGCAGAAAAAAACTAGACAATGTGTCATCTAATAATTTGTGGTCGTAAACTATTTTGTCAATATCCAACTTTTTGTGTTCTAAATAGTCACTGAAAATTTTCATTGTTGATTTGGTATTTCTGTCAGTATTGGGACATCTTAAATTATTCAACAGTCTCGCAGATTCAAGGTTCTCATCTCTAAAGCGACTGCAATTTGCCATCATCAACCAGTATGCTAAATCAAATAAATTCAAATTGTGATCAACTCATTGATATTCCTGATTCAATCTAAATTTTGAATTCATGTGTAATCATTTTTCCATGCAAGGGATGCCTAGAAATCATTTCAACACACAGACATTAGGAGTCTCAACAAAGCTGTTTTTCCTTGTTGATCCATGGACATCTAGATTTCCATGGTTCATTGCATATTTGTCCAAGCTATAGGACATACCAAATGTGCCATAGCGCTTCAGCGACCTGACTTAAATATCAGCATCGGCCTCTGGCCTCGTCTGATATTTGTTATGTCGCTTTCAGCGCTATGGGACATTTGGTAAATATTTGTGCATGTGAAGGATATTTAAGAAATCTCAATCAGCGTATATGCCCCAGTCTATTTCAATTACGTACAATAGTATTAACATTGATTTTTTCAGGCAACAATGTAGAACATTTTCAAGCGCTTACGCGCCACAGATGTCTTACATTGCTGCCCTCAAAAATCCATGTTAATGTTATATTGTTGGACATAGTCTTTTGATTAGCACAGATTCTCGAAGGCGTAAGTTGATGGCATTGATATATTGATATGTGATTGATATCTGTCAATCACGTCTTAACGGTGAACATTTGCAATAAAAGACCACTTTGCCACATTTTATTTTAGCAGTTTGGCTTAAAACCGTTAAATCATTGATTGCCTTATTTAACCAATTTATTCAGCGGCTATTTTGATTAATTGAAATTTTCCGTAGTTCATTCAAACGCTCATTGTCGGCGTAGACGAGATCGAGAGCAATAGACTGCTACTGAAATTATTTTGATCTCTTTTGTCATTCTGCCTTGTCCAAGAAAGTAGGAACATTTCAAAAATGATGTGAATGGCACGAATCGTTTAATCATTGTTCATGATTTTTGGAATTATGAGAAAGTGGGTAACTAAGTTCAAGAAGCAATTTGTTGAATAAACTTCCAGCATTCATGTCTTAGAGATATAGGTCAGCCCTGAGTATCGGCGAAATTCAGAACCAAGTTGTACTGAATGTGATGCATTTCCCTGCCATGTTCATTCAAGAAACAAAATTCATAGGATAATACAAGTTCCACACAATGGAAGTCAAACAACGAAAATCACCGATGCTGATTACTCCTATTTGCGCTTTAAAGCTTTATTTATTATATTCTTAGTTGCAGAATATACCATCATTGCAACCATGCTGCGCCTAAACATATGGATAAATCGTAATATCCTCTTCTCTAAAAAGCCAGTGAAATTCCACGATGCTGCCATTTCAAAGTGCTTGCTCTTATTAAGCCACTTTTCTATTACAAGCAAGAGTTTTAGACCTCAGCCTGTTGCCTGAAGTAAGCAGACAGAAAAGGCACCAATTGAAAAATATACTCGAATGCCGTAAATAATTGACTTTCACATAAGTACGTAAAAAATGCAGCAGCTAATTTTGTAAATGACATGTTAAGATTTACCCTCTCACAGAATGACTCAGAAATCTTCACAACAATATGTTGGCGCATTAAAAGAAAAAAATTCCATGCCATTATTGCAAGACAAAAACACAAAACATACTGGGCTGCCCTATAACGTGTCATGAATTAAATGGAGACGCATTATTTATTAAGGTCATTAAACGGATGCCGACCACAGACGCTTCTTTTACAAAATAAGTAAATAAGTATTTGATGCGTCACGGGAGAGTTCCATTGTCTTCAGTATATTCACATAACCATAAATACTAGGCTTTTCCTATGTCTGCTTACACACTGCAACCATTCAAATTCTACTCCTTTTATTTTTGATAAAAAAAGATCACAAACTTTATATTTCGATCATCTGAAGTAGCCATCGTCAGATATCTATTTACTCTAATTCCTCTAATTTATTACTCTAATTCCTGCATTGGATTCAAATTACAAAAACATGTAAACGATAGTAGGCTATATACCGCATAGAATCCTAAATGCAATTCTCCTGCTGCACGAAATGCTGCAAATAAAGCTCAAATAGCCTTCACTCAATGGACAGAATGACTTAGTGAGACCGAGACTTCTTGAGTAATTTTTTCAATCTTCTTATTTTCTTTAGTTTAGAGGTCGCAATTTCTATTTGCCTTGTTTATTGAGTCTTAAGATATCTACTGATTTTCTTTACCGCAATATTTGTTCATTTAGGATTGTAGGCGTTCTATAGCCTACTATCGTTTACTTGTTTTTATAATTTGAATTCAATGCAGGAATAAGAGTAAATAGATATCTGACGATGGCCACTTCAGATGGTCGAAATACTGAGTTTGTCTTCTTATTTTTATCAAAAAGTACAACAGGGAAATTAGTTATCTATCTTTATTGTAACGAAAAAGGCTATAGTCATTTTCTCAATGAATTTATGTTTGATTTTTAGCTTCGATTTGTGTGACACAGTGTGCAAAGAAATATCTTCGGCTTATCTGTTACTGCTTCAAATACATGAAATTCGATGCGTTATCATTACTGCTACTCAATTCTCACCTATTCAAAAACGTTTCCCAAGTTTTACTTATCATACAAGTTAGAAAATGGTCCTACAGGTTAGATTTGAATTATGAATATCCTCCCCTTCTTGGGACATGTTCGTTATTCCACAATGATGTTAATGAAAAATTATTTGAAAACATTTTAAGGATTTATGAAAATTTGTATTTCTTCAAATTGCAGCATTTATTTAAAGTATTTGACGCACTGTCTGAGAAATTGCATATTCTAATCAATTTTAATTCATTGCCACGAGAAAGCTCCATTGTGCTCTTTTATGAATTGCTTTGGTTACAGCATCATTGCATTTGTACACCTACAGATTGGAGAACGACATCAGTCCTCATCAGGACTACTTCAATTAGTTATTCAAATTTGTAAGCATCATATTCTATTATAAATGACTGCTGGGATGATGTTCATCATCGTTTGAGAATTGATCATAGATTATTATTCAAATTAGTAAGCACTCATTAGTAAATGGATAATTTTCATCATCTTATGAGAATTCAGATAATCGGAAGTACTGTCAGCTCGCCAACTGATCATGTAGATATTAGAATCATAAAAAAAGTTTTCAAACAAAATTTTAGATTTTGAAATAAACTGCCATTGTCATGAATTTCCTCATCCAGAATTAAAAATTCAAAGATGGCGAATAAAAGCAACAGAATCAAAGAAAGACAGTTGGAATTGAATACATCGCTCCTTCAGGTAGAATTCCGACTTTGTCAGAATGATCTATACAAATGAAGAAGATGGAAAATGCAAAATGTTGCTTATCCTTGATAGAAAGTTCAATGATACCGTCATTTATGTTTTCCACGAACCTTATTTGAGATATAAAAATGATGAAACTTGAATACATAGGAGAAGGGAAGTAATTGCTACAAAGTAGGCAGGTGGCAACTTGATGCATTGGTAAGTATTGAAAATGATGTGATAGTGATCCAAACGTGCATAACCTTCGGTGTTCGTGCCTCCTCAGATCGATTTTGATTAGCGCTCTTTTATTTTACACGCATCAATAAATCACATTCCAATCAATGTTCTTTTCAGCTCATCTTCGAGCGGCTCGTGGAATAGTCAATAATTGCGCAATTGAATTTATTTACTTTGAATTGTTGTGGCGAGCATTTGAATAGGAACGGTTTCTGAAAGATATTCAAAACTCAATGGCCAGGGCGACTACATACCAGAAAGGCCAATCCTTGAAAATGCGGCCAGCTCGTGAAAGCTCGAATACCAGTTCTTTCAATCAATTAATCCTGTAAGCATTTTCAGCAGCATAAACTCAATGCTAAACAGGAATCAATATACAGACTGTCCGAGAAGTCACAGTACCCCTGATTACTAGGTTAAGTAAATATGAATTATTAGATAGACGTAATGGTAATATAGCTTTTGTAAGGAAGTATGCTGAATCGAGAAGGTAAGACGTATTTCAGTGTTGTCCAGGCAACGCCATAGATTTTCAATTAAGTTCGCCAGCATGATGTTGTGCTAGCTTTTCAATTAGCATTTTTGCCATTCAATATGACTGATACAAGTGCATATTCGATTGAAGAAAGGTTAGTTGCCTGTGATTGGGCTCACGAAAGACCTCACACCGGGCTAACCATGTCAGAGATAATGTTAATGTTTTCACAAAGATGCCACGCACAGCGACATTGTTTGACTGGGAAAAGCGAGCATTCGAGCTTGGGTGAGTCTTGGATGGACTCAGAAAGTGGAAGGCGAGTATCTCGTGGTGAGACTTGCGTGGAGACTGCGGCTTCTGTTGATCGATCTCCTCAAGAAATCCATCAGGAAAAGAGCAGCACAGTTGGCGGTTCCAAAATCAACGTTGCATGATCACATGCGCAAAGACCACATCATCCAAGCTTTGAGAATGATCTCTTGGACGTTGATAATGATTTGCTGCCTGTCGGGCGCTATTGAACACCTTTCCTGACACTGAATCTCGCTCCAAAGTGTTATTCAGTGATGAATATGCAATCTATCGAAGTTCTCGTAACCGCAATGTTGTGCTCTGGGCAAAAGAAAATGCTCACTTTCTCTTTAGCCCTGGAACAAAATCCCGACACATGTGATGTTGTGGGTTGGAATGACTTCGACGACTTTGATAGGCCCTTATTTTTTCACTCCCTCTGTTAATGCCAAGACTTACGCCGAAATGCTGGAAAAATATTTAATACCGCAGTTTAGAGACAGGATTATTGAAAGAAGTGTGGTTCCAGCAAGATGGCGCTCCACCTCATTATGCTGTGTCAGTTCGAGAAATTCTCAACAAAAAATTTCCTGGGCGTTGGATAGGCCGTAGCTCTCCGGCGTTGCCGTCAGCTTTGATATGGCCTCCTCGAAGTCCAGATCGTACAACTCTGGACAATGCCTTGTGGAGGATTATCAAGAATCAAGTGTCTGCTCGCCATTATTCCAGCACTGAAGATCTTCGAAAAGCAGTGGAAGATGTCTTCTCGACAGTCAGTCCTGAGATGCTACAGCGGATGTTTGAGAGAACATGGAGACGCATCCGATTATGCTTTGAGCATAACGGTGAGCACACCGATAACCTTGACGTGTAATTGTCTTTCTATACGTATATAATGCATGTTGAATTAAGTTCTATCTGCTTCTTATAAATCGTATTTGCTTTCTGTCAAAGGGTACGGTGACTTCTCGGACAGTCTGTACATGAATGTATGAGAGTTATTTATACAACTCGTGCAAAGCATCCATCTTAATTGCATTTTTCGAGAATAATGCAATTAAGATGGAATCTTTGCACGAGTTCCGTAAGTAGCTTTATATTTCACCGTGCAATAATCTCTATGATTATTATTCAGAAAACAAAAACCAAGAATAAACTCAGGCTGAATGTGAACAATTCAAAGATTTTCTACTCTAATAACATCACATCAATTGGTTGGGAGGTTGGGGTGGTATATCTTGGGTTTTTGCCCACTGTGCTGTATCAAGATTGCTATTTCTTGCCATCATGGATGTTATGAGCTCACAAAGGCATTTGAAATTATATTTTTTGAAAGTTGTACATTTTCATATGTTTCCTTTTACTTGAGAATGGCTAAGGAATAAGGCCGAAATACTTGATTTTCCAACAATTAATAATATTATCAATCAAGGCATATTTCAAACTCTATGACTATTGGTTCCATCATAAAGTTTATTTGTCTGCGTGAATGCATTGCAGGTATCCTATCGCTTCATTTGACCTGTAAAGCAGATTACTGCCCGCGCGGGAAATAATATTTACTCCAATGCACTGGAAGGATCGTAGTCTCTGCCAATTTAGTCCGGGAGCTACTGACACTTTCTTCCTAAATTCGTGCACAAAGGGCTTAATAGCATGGATTTGGAGATCTTGAAACGTGACCACAAAAATCAAATTCTTAAGTGTCACAGCCTGTCGCTTTCGGTTACAAGCAAGGTTAAAGGATTCCCATTGGAATCCGATTGGTAAAATTCAAGAAATATCTATGGATTGTAAAACACCTGTCAATTTTCGTACATTTCCTTTCGCAGAAAGGAAACTATTGATCAAAATGCCATGAAATTTGAAACATGATTGAGTTCAGAATATCAGCTTCGATATAAAAATTGAAGTGAGTCACATGATTCAGTATTTGATGTTCGAGAGCCTCTACAAAATGAGTAAATTTCATGTTTTGACTTAATTTTGGCGATTTCACTCGTCTGTAATCTTGCAATGTTTGTGTTGGTCCGAAATTCAAATATTACGAGCATATACACTGTAAACCATTGACTGACAATTGACAGACATTTATCCTACAAAATCTATTTTGTCGGTCATTGGTAGTTCTTGTAGGGATGATTGCCACTGAACACCTGCAATATCTGACAAAAACCGAAAAAATGAATAGCAATGAATTATATCTTAAATTTTATCAAAAATGTAGGCAATTAATCAAATTATGTCAAATAAATCATGGTTTTGCCACACAATAATACAGATTGCCCAAAAGTCAAGCAATCACTAATCATATAAATCAATCAATATTCAACAGTTTTTGTCTAGTTAATTTGCATACAAAGCAACTCTTTCGATGTTGGTGGAGAACCTACAAATTCGTCGGATATCGCAGGATATTGGAGGTGACAATCGTCGGTTGATTTTGTCAGTAATTTTGTAGGATAATTGTCGGTCTACGGTTTACAGTGTACTCGTACCTACTCGCATTCACAGATAGTTGATGACTCTGATTTGAGGCGACAAACGAAGTCAGTTTTCATTATGAAGTTGAGGGATATGGATTAATATCAATTGAGACTATTCTTGTTCTGCCTCGTGGACTGAATCACGTTGGCTATCAAATGCAGCAGATGTGAGAATGTACTGTGCCACCAAAAGAAAGAAGTCTTGATTTGATCGTCGGCGTAAATCAAAGATACTTGTTACTCAAAGGAAAGAAGTGAAATGTAGTTGGAGGGTCTTTAAATTTACTGTCACTGTCACAAACACACACCATGCTCAGTATTTTGCGCTGTCTTCACTAACATCGCTGATGATTTGGAATACACTAATTAACAACGCCCACAGAGCAAGAGTAACAAGAATACAATGCATGTAACTTCTGTATGAATGACACCGATTCAAATAAATCAGCCTCATTTCGTATATAAGGGTCAAGGATATCTGATCAGATTTCATTCCAGATATTATTTATAGATTTCCATGCCTCATCCTACTGGTTCCGGTATTTAAGATATCTAACTCGTGGAATGCTGTAAAGAAGCAATCATGCACTAGTTGCGTAAATAGCTATTGGGGAAATCCGCCGAAAATGCACATTTTTGCACATTGTGCACATTGTGCTTTCCAAAAAGCGCATAAATTTCAAGGAGTGCAATAAACAGTCTTTATTTTTCTCTTTAAACACATAGAAAGTTTTTCATCTTCTAAAGCGGCAAAATCTGCATGGAAATCTCAAGAAATACCGCTGATATCTACAATTCCATAACAAAAAGGCTGTTTATTGCACTCTTTGGAAAGCATAAACTCTATCATGGAAGCAATAATCATAGAAATTAGTGCACTGTGAAATATAAACAATCTATTGGGGAGATAATTTTTTGCAACAATGTAGGAATACCATATGAGATTTCTAGGTAAGTAAGGTACCCATCGCATTAGCGGCCGACGATTTGTGCATTACTTGCCGAGAAATCTCATGTGTTATTTCCATTGTTCAATAGAAATGCAAGTCATAGTTCTGACAATGCCAAAAGGCGTACAGACAATCATTGTCCGCACGCTTTTTTTATTTTTCAAAAATATCCATTTCATGACTTCCATAGATTTCTATTGAACAATGTGATTATTATACTGGTTTGGCGTGCGGCAATGACCATAGATACTCATGCGCTAACGCGCATTCGTATCTCATGGTCATTGCCGCACTTCAAACCAGCGTAACAATCATACATTGTCTACTTATATACATCTACATGTATGCATAGACTTTCTGCAACAGAACATTCTTCTGCAATTAAGAAGTCTATGATCTAATCAGTAGCTTCTATGTTATAAGTATTGAAAAATGACGTCAGGGTAATGCGCATTGCTGCCCGCCGACAGCAGGCAACAGTGTACAAACTGCCATTACTGGATATTGTTGCACCATAGATTTAGAAATATAAGTAGACAATATATCAATATACCATGATATTAGAGGTCATAAATGAAGGTCGCGTTAGCGACCGCTATTTATGACCGATAATATCATGGTATATTGATATTGTATCGAGTAGGCTATCTATGTGATATCATAAATCATAAATCATTTAGTCAAGTCATGGACTCCTAGATATTTATACCTACAGGACAATATCTAGGAGTTCATGGTCAAGTCATTTGATTTTTTATAGACATTGATATCATTTTGAATTTACATAGTTTAGAATTTATCTCTAATTTCATTCTATTGCTTTCAATCATCACAACACACACGAAAGCAAAACTGTACTTTCGTCAATCCCAAATGCTCAACTGACTGATTCATCAACTAGTGGTTGGCAGGTAGGCCTAATTGTACGTTTCAAGAGAAGAGTATTTTAGTTGTTTGTTTTTGACCGAAACCCGAAATTTCAATTTGCGGTCAACAATGAGCATTGTCCTGACCGCAAATATTTTGTGTTGAAATTGTTCCTCATTCGAAAGTTAACAATAAATTTCTATGCATTATTCACTTCATTCATTGACCCATAGCACCTAGATGTTCGATACAATAAGCTATACTTAATTATTTTCGGAAAATTACTTTATTATCAGAAATACTTAAAGAAGCGAAAATCCTTACAGCGATTAAAAAGAGAGTCATTCATATAAAAAATTGGGAAGATAATGTAAATTCGCCTTCAAAAAGATAAACAGCAGAAAGGACGCTGCGATTATTAATCTTTTTGTTTTATTATCAGATTATTTTCCAGAATGAAACGAAGTCACTGACAGTCTCTTTTATGCTGCGTTTTTAAATAATGTCAAGTTGTAAACTTACTTCATTCGCAGGCGGATATGGACCGAATGTCTCTTCTTGATCAACAGATGTCTTGGCAAATGCGAACAGACGGTGAAATTATGAGTAACGCGCGCTATGGCGCTCAACTGTCCACTTCTCAACTCTCGGACGAGTCAGAGGCGTAATTATGAATGGACAAAGAGAAGTCCTCTAATTTGTTCATCCGAAGATGTCATTGAACGATTGTCATTTGTGCGAAGTATTTCAGAACGAAGAGATGGTCGTGAACACTACGAAATACGAGCAGTGAAAAAACGTTGAAAATCATGAAAAGTATGACAGAAGTTGATAGTTTCCGTTCTTGTATCAGATATCACAAAATTTGAGCTTTTCTCATCTAGTTGTGTTCCATTTCATGCAATGCAGCGATAAAGCCGACAGAGAGAGAACTTTCTGTCTGAAAATTGCTTCGCTCAGAAGAGTCAAGTAGAAAATAATCATTCTTTTTCTTGTCAGAGGTTCTCAAACCTCGAATCTTGAATTTTGTACATTTTTACGAGAAGTAGAGGAAAGAAGTTTTCACTTGATTTTTTACTTTCACTTTTTGCGCTACGGACCTTTGCTCTTCGTCTCTGAGTTCTATTCAATGAACGTAAGTAAGTTCATAGAAAGAACACATCTCCGCCAAAAGTTACCGAGTACACAAGGGTCCAAACTGAGCGTGATAGTGGAACATCTAAGAGATAGTTCCGCAGCCAGAACGAGTTTCTGCAGGGAACGAGGCCGACAATAAGACTTTCACAGAATCGAGTACACCTTATGCCTACTACGAATCTGTGCGCCTGCCGAATTCTAGTGAGTTCCTCTTCTTGTCAAACAGGATCACAGAAAAATGCATGTTCATACAACGGGACGCAAATTGAAGTTTTTGGTTGAAACGTAATTTTCTGTGTTTTCTCTGATTAAACAAAAATACAAGGTCTAGTACCATAATTATTGGCATGGAATGTCTTCAGGTCATCCCCTTTCATGTGTTATCATCATGCTTCTGATCGGCAATGCACTCGAGAATGTGGCTCAATGTGGATAAAGTGGGCCAACATGTTTGCGACAGAAGGAAGCTTGCCAAATCTGAACGTGTGTAGCTTCATAGACAGGGGTGCATGATAGTAAATTACCTGTAGACATTCCATGTCAAAAATCATGGCTCTAGACTTAGTTCCTTTCAGTTGATAAGAGAAACACAGAAAAGTACATTTTTGCCAAAACTGCAATCTGCGTCACATTGGATTAACATATGTTTTTCTTTGATCCTGTCTGACAAGAAGATGAACCAACTAGAACTCGGCAGACGTGCAGATTCGCAGCTGACATAGGGTGTGCATCATTCTGTGAAAGTGTCGAGTTCGGCCTCGTTCCCTGCAGAAACTCGTTCTGGCTACCGGACTAATATTGTGGCGGTGCCTTGAGACGTATTGCTTTCTTCTGCAGCCCACTACAAAAAGATACGTTGGTCTGAAGTCGAAAACGAACTCGTTCCGAGGAACAGAATGTCCGCATGGCCGATGGTCGGTTCGACGTCGGAAACCGAAGCCTCATTATAAAAAAGACACCCTAGGCCTCCTACCTGCTATTCTACAAGTAGAATGTCTATTGAATTACATGAAAACGTCAATTGATCAGGAATCAAGTGTTATATATTTTCCTTTCTGAAGCTTGTCAGAGTAATCAATGTCATCACAGTCACATCCGTACGTCCATGTCTTCAGTGTCTATGCTGAAATTGATTAAATCAAAAAAGCCACTTTCATCACAATCTTTGCATAAATTCAAAGAAATGAGGTCCGAATTAGCATGTCAAGGGTCAAAAAAATTTCTCGACATTTTTCCGACTACCATACCTCGTTCCGACGTCTTTCCGACGAATCTTTTTGTAGTGGGAGGCAGCGTAAAAGTGACGAGTTATCCGAAATTCACCTTCTATGCTAATTAAATGTCTCAAGTAACCAGAAAGATGAGGGTCGGTTTAATTGAAAAATTTGTTTTCCTATCAAAACTCATAATTGCCGTCTGGGGATGTCAAAAATTACAAGGTACCAAATAGGTCTACTGCAGCTCTAGAATCCTAGAAATCATGTGATATGACATCAAAAATCACACAGGTTGACGACGGTCAATCAACAAAACTCATCATTACAAATTAATCTTTGGTAAAAGCAGTGGAGTTAATTTTTAATACAATGGTTGCTACTACAATGGTGAATTTGCTTTAACTTAAGACATCCTTGAAAAGAATTTCAAGTGGTGAACAACGAAGATAATCGTCGGGTCCTTTCTGGGGAAAATCGTCGAAACTTTCCCGAATACTACAATCTGCTACATTGCATGCTAATCCACTGCCTAATACCACAAAGAGAAATGTAGAATTTTAGCTAAATTTAAACATATAACATCCTAATATAACTCGACCTATTTCGAATGATGACGCCATATTGCGACTTCACATTGGCCTTCTTCTGCCGGAAGGGTAGCTAGCATGATGATGGATATTAGGTTTGTAACCTCAGACTTGTAGAAGTTCATTGAATTTCATTTTTCATCGAATCGTAGCCTCCGTCAATCATTCTCATACCTAGATCCTGAGCCCGGGAAAGCACCAATTTTCATGGACTGAAAATCTGTCATTTCTATTTTGATTTTCAGAATGCAAAAATTCCTTAAGACAGTATAAATTGTTAAATTATCGTTCCAGTAATGATGTAGCTCCCCATGCTATCACAGTCCGCAATTACTATCCCTAAATAATTTGTTCAGGATGAATTCATAACAATATATAGTATAGGCTGAAGCATGTCAACTTCCAAATCCGTCACTCAAAGTCATACTGGCACAAGTATGAAGGATAATGGAAGTCTTTGACCATTAAAATGAAGACTGAATTCTTGTATGAGCATGGACAAACCCGGGCCTGGGAATTGAAAATCATGGAAGCTCGGGTTAGCGATCCTTGATTGGGTTAAGAAATTTTCAGGAACTTCAGCCTTCAATGGGTCTTGAGAATATCACGACGTCGCGAGAAGGCAGAGACTACGTTGGTTTGGCCACGTGGTAAGAAGGGATGAGACAGAGTGGATCAGAAAAGTTATGTGGATGGAAGTAGATGGTAAAAGAGGAGCAGGAAGACAAAAGAAGACCTGGAAGCAAGTGGTGAAAGATGACCTCAAACTTGTTAAAGACCATGGAGCAGACGCCCGTGATCGACCGAAATGGAAGCCCATACTCAAGCAGCAAATGTCTAACCCAGCATCTTGTGGAAGCAAGGGACGCAAAAAAAGGATGACAACAAGTCATTTGAACAACATATAGCACATATATAGCTGCTTCGACTAACTCTTATCTAGCAACCCATGTCTTCAACCGCTTTCAGTGAGAATCCAGCACCACAAGCTTGTTGAATGAAACTTCACGTTGATTAAAGTCTTGTCGAACGAGAAGAGACAACAAATCAAAATAAAATAATTGGGGTAATTTCTGGCCAGTCAAGGTGAACCGGATTTTTCTCAAATTACAATTTAATAATAATAATGCGTTTTATTTTCATTTGACTGAAAATCAATCCGTGCAAGAAATAAGGTTTTGCAATAAGACACAGCGAGTTCATTAAATCAAAGAAAAAAAATTGGTGATGGTTGTTATGCACACGTGTAAAGAATGGGAAGAAGGAATTTGATCGGCGTTTGGTGTGAACAACGTGCATGACTCAATGACGGGAATGGTTGATGAGACTTTTTTTGGGGGAAAGTTGATGAAGTACATTATCATTGTCCTTTATCTTCTCTATCTCAGAGCAAGAGTCACGCGTCGTGTGCCCATTATTTCGAAATCGCTACAAGCGCATCCAGTCCCATAGATTATGCGATAGCACCTTTTTTTTAAAATCTCTTCGATTCTTTTGTTGTCTTTAATATGCAGTCCAACTTAAAGGGGAGCAAAGTATTCCAGTATGCTTCTTACGAAGTTGTTATGCAGATTAATTATGTGCTTCTGAAGAACAAAGGAGCGTTGGTTTCTTAGCAAGAAACTTCTTTTACTCGCCTTACTGCAGATGTTCTGTACTTGCGTATGCCACTCCAAATTTCCACAGAAGGTAACGCCCAAGATTTCATCTGATTGCGACGTTCCAATGGCAAAGTGATAATATACTTTACTTTTGATTTATTGAAATACATGCACTTGGATTTTCGAACATTGAGAACTATAATGTTCAGACCATCGTATTACGCTACCGTATTCCAAGTCAATCACATCTTGAGAAAGTTGTAGGAATTGCTTTTGAAGAGGCAATAGCAGTACAATGTCGTCAGCATACTTGGCCATCACAGAAGTAGTGTGATTTGCAATCAAAGAACCCATGAATGCAGCAAAAATAAAGGAGCTTCCACAGATCCTTGGGGTACTCCTGATGCTACATTTGCGGTTGAACTATTTGTGTCATCCATTGATGTTAGTATCTGTCACTCAGGTAATTTATTAACCAATAAGCAAAATGCGATGACAAGTCACTGTTGCCCAGAACAATAAGTAGTTGGCTGTGTGGCAACGAATCAAATGCACGAGAAATGTCAAAAGAAAACATGACAGCGCCAAGAGTGTCGGGAAGATCTATTTTTTCCGTCATAAGATCTTGGATTCTGTTGATAGCAGCACTCGTGGACGAGTTTCGTCTGAATCTATATTGTTCAGAAAACAGAGTAAACATAGTCAGTCATAAGTCGCTCCATCACTTCAGATATCGCAGGTAAGAGAGAAATAGGGCGGATATCATTAACACTTTGGCTTTACCACACTTCCACTGACAATAACAAACGCAGATTCTGCTGACAAAGCAAATAAATGTGTCAAGGGCTCTGCCAACACAACACTTGCCTCTTTCAGTAAACGATTTGAAATGCAATCATTGTCAGTGGCCTTGTGACATTTTAGGTTTGATGTTAGCCGGGTCGAATGACATATTCCATGATTGCTTTTATCGTTGAGAATCTCGTATGTAGGCTGACCACGGTCCGAGACAAAACTGACAAGTCTATCATTGATTGATTCAACAGCGTCGACTTCGGAAGGACATGAATTCACTAAACTCACGATATCTGCGTTGGCATTCCTTGCATATGACGACTTTATCATCTTCTATGTATCATGACTAGACTGTTGTAGTCTTAATGACCAAATGTCTTTTGCCTTCTTGATTTCGTCTTCACCTTCGACTTATAGTGATGGTACAGGGCAAAATTTCCTTTGTGATAAGCCTCGTAACGGAGATTAATGAGGTGTTTTAGGAGTGGCGTCACCCAGTTTTTATCCTGAGATGACATTTCAACGACAATTCTAGGAATATTTGCCGAACACAACACTGTAAACGGTAGAAGTTATTTGCCAGTCGAAGGAGAAAAGCTGATTGACAAAGTTTACTGTATTACTTCTGCGATAGTCGAACAATGTGCGATATGAATGTAGCACAGGAATTTCCAGTTTAGTTTGGACATGAACATTTTTGTGGCCAAGAACCATCAGCTTAATATCATTCACGTTGGACAGCATTATTTAGGCATTTTCAATATCATCACTCAACCATGTCTCACTAAGTCCAAGGATATGTGGACCATCTTGAAGAAAATATGCATAGTTCGTCGTCCTTAGAACATTAGAAATATACAAAGCTGGATATGCGCACTGTTTGATAAAATCCTTTGCGGAAATTTTAGGCATGTTTCCGTGGAAGTTGACAGAAAAGGTAGGTGACAGCATAATCGCCATTCTCTCGCCGTACGTCTCGCTCTCTCCTCAATTGTTTCATGTGCTCTTGTTGCTTCCCTGTCATGTCCTGATATATTATCTTTATGTAGATACCCCGAAAATTGGAGAATTTTCGAAGTCTTTTGACTTTGCGTATTGTTTCTTCAGCCCTCTGAGGATGTGTCATGCGGACCAGCACCAGACGAGAACCACTCTCTCCGACTAATTCTGTCTTCTGACGGCACATCTGTAGACAGGTCTGCTTCTCCGCTTGCACCGGCATGTAACATGTCTTTTACTTTCGTCCTATCGTGAGCTTTTCGAGCCGCCTGATCACCACCGCTAAGTTCTCTCACTCCGGATATTATGGTGTTATTCCGCTTACCGATCCGCTGTATGACCTCGCTCAGTAATGAAGGAACATCAAAGTTGAAAGCGTTTTTCAAAGCATCGTGCTCTCTCAGCAACGGCTTGTATGGGCTCTGCAGATCTCTGCAACTTTCATTTCGAACTGTAAATTGAGAATTTTTACATTAACATGATTACATAACAGAAACTGTCAATTGTGATTTGTTCAGCCGTGGCGTGTTGTGATCGTAATTGAATAACGGCATCAATCAGACCTTGTTTGTTGACACTATCTTTTCGTGAAACCAAATCAGATTCTGATAAAATTAATATTTCGTCAATGGATTAATCCATTGCAATCAGTCCAATCACATAAATATTGACAAAATAATTGATCAAATCAGTGGTCACACAGCTTCGACCTTTAGATCTCAAGTTAGACTTCAATTACACTCACCCACAGAGATGTTTACCATTGATTACACTCGGAACTAAATAACTTGAGTCTTCGGAAATTCCGTGCACGACAGTTCTGACGCAGTTCGATATCCAAGTTGGCCATCACAGTGGTGAGATATACTCACGTGAATCGGGAGGCAATTTCGATGTTATATGAAAATATTGAGACGAATCCAATGCAGGGAATATACAGATGGCGCGAAGAGGATCACGTAGGTATATTTTCTTATGAAAAAAGATGATATAGATCCGTAGAAAATTGATATGACATGCACATTGAGACTAACAGCAGAAGCACAACCGACGCTTGTTGACGATGCAGACGCTTTTTGTTTTTTGTTGGCGAATTTTGAATCGAATCGAATCTTGAGGCTTCGTAGGTTCCTAGTTCAACACAAACATCGTTAGAACATCGTACATTCAGAGTGATATATGAATCTACAAAATTAAATGGCTCTATATTTTACTCTTTCAATTTTTTTCAAGTTGGTGGACTTCTTCATTGTTATCAGCTTTGCAAAATCAAATGTTTAATTACATGAAAATATAAAGTGCGATCGATTTGTGATCAGTTCTTAATCACGCGATTTTGAACACTTTCTTAGTAGATTTTCTGTAATTCATTGATGAGAATTTTACAGTTTTTACAGATCTCTTTACTTTCAGTTTTCATGAAAAATTCAACAATTTCCATGAGCATTTGACTGAATATGTGCCAAAATACTAATGATTGACAATGATAAGCCGCGCGTGTACATTCAGCAATCGATCGATTGATTCCGTCGCAATTTACCCACAGAAGTCAGTTCGTTTAACCATTAATTTTACCCACCATCACAACAAATGCTTTTGATGAATGTACATGTAGACCATGTTTTGATGTTTTCGTGTTAAAGGAAATCAATAATTGGTTCCTAGAAAGTAAGGTATAAAAGAATATGCAGCTAGCAAATGTTTCTTATTCTTAGAACGATGCAATTTTGCAATTTTCAACAGATTGTGCGAATTCTCATGTAATAGTTGAAACAGTTGACCCAAATAGTGACCAAAAAATAGTCCGAGCTCCTTGAGAGATTGCTCGGACCCTTAACGAGAGGTCGTACTGCGGTGCATGGTGGTCGCTCAGCGCCACGAATAGCCACATGTCTGCTTAGCGCAATCGGTATCGAATATCCTAACCTGATGCACTTCAAGTCAGTCTAAATTTACACTATCGCATTGGCTGTCGCTGAGAAAAAAGTGTATTGCAAATTAAATGAAAAATTACAAAAATCCTGAGATTTTGACGTCCAAGATGGTGCGTGTTGACAGAGAGACTGCCGTCAATTCAATGATCTTGCCTTGCAGGAGGACTTGTTGACATCAAGTTGTGTGGAAAGGGCACCAAAATGTCTGAACAGATTTCAAGCTCATAACATTTAGTTCGCATCATGTGAATTTTACTCTTCAGCATGTCACTGGTGTCAGAAATTACAATTGTAGCAGTGGATGAATAAGTTTGCAGATTATCTGGCAATGTAAAGTTATAGTAATCAAATAAGTTTCCATGTTTTTAAAGCACTTTATGAATATCATCTCAGTATGAGATTAGTTTGATAAAAACGGATTGGACATTTATTCTCAAACTAAATTGTTCCTTTGATATGCCTTTACGCATCAAGATGTTCGTCCGGTTATCGAATTTTCTATTCTTGACTTTCTCTCAAATTTCAACGAAGAATTTAATGAATGAAATCACAGAAATCTTTATATGTATTATTTGTTTTGAAATATGAGCAATTATGAGCATATTTTCATATTGAAGGAACATTTATTGCTGTGTTTCAAGCAAAATACACGTACGACATACTCATCATCCCTTCAGTTAGATGTAAGATGCTTAAGCCAAGTTCTTTGCTAATATCAATTTTGGTCTCATCTTATTTATCAAATTTTCAAAGCCAACTTTTCTTGACTGATAGAAACTATCATTCAAACTCTTTTTGCAATGTCAATTTGATATAATTCAATGCTAAACATAGATGATATTAATCCTCTTTGATCTGAAGCGTTGATTCTTGAAGATTTATGTCTTTCATTTTGTTATGAGGCAATAAGATGTCAGCTGAATGCATGTCAATCATTTGTGTCATGTAAATCACATGTCAAACGATCCTTTCAAATCAACGTTAACAGCGAGAGCGCCAATCTTGATAGTTAGAGGAGAAATAACTTCTTTTTATTGGTACAGCTCCCAGCCTAGTAGAGCCTACGGTAGTTTCCATTTTAAACACTTCAGAAATGAATTTTCAGAGTTGCTTGTATATGAATTGATTAAAATCCTCTATATTTTCAGAAAATTGGATTCAAGACGATTCCATTGGTGAAAATCTGTAACACTGAATTTTTCCTATCAACTGCTTGGCTTTTACTGTCGTGCTCATTAATTTTTGTATTTCTATGTTTCACATGCTATGTTCTGTTTTACTGTGACACTTCTATCCGAGTTGCTATCATCGTTATTCACAACACACATCCACGAATGAAGAAACCATCTAGGCACACAGGAAAGCACATGCTGTAAATACCTGCTTCCATGCAGGTTGACTAGGTACCGACATCGCATGAACAATATGCTACATGTAGAATATACATTGTAATTACAAATGTGCCAATATATGCACTAAATAAATCCTGTTGACGATCCACTTATAAGCGCTATAATTGCTTGAAGTAGACAGTATCCATCCACTCTCATCGGTTGGGTAGGAATATTCAATGCCGAGACGCATCTGTAGTAGGCCTATCATGCTTATATCAGGCTTGATGAATCGATTGTAATTTAGATATTTTACCAAAACCCATTACGGCTTATCTGGTTAGCAGGTACCCATTAAAGGACACAATTGCCATAACGTTTGATGAGGAAGCTAGCTTAGATTTTCGAAATGCAAGTTCGTAGGGTAGTCTGATATCATGGATTGTAGACCTATCTGTAGAGTCATAGAGCACGTGTAAAGTCCTTTGTTTTACATTATCTAATAATATGCGAAACTATTAACGGGTGCAAGTTCCAATTGAGGCACTAAGATTTGATGTATGGCAATACTGGGAATTATTATGGAAAGTAACTGTAAATATCGTGAAAAATCTGTGTGAATGGAATTTCCCATGGGATTTCCCATTGGAATCCCGTCGGAACGGGATGGGAATGGGACCAAGAAATCCCGTCCAAACCGGGTATTTCCTGACTTGGAGAAGGTTGACGATCAGGTACCAAGGCGAGAGACATGGAGACGCTTATAGAGGAGATGCATATTCGTTTAATCCAAAATGCATATGAAGACAGTGAAGCATAAGTGAGATGTGCAGCGGGGGTTTCGGCAGACTTCCAGGTCACGTTGGGACTACATCAGAGCTCCACACTTAGCTCGTTCCTATTTGCCATCGTCATGGACTGCATGACCAGATGCATTCAGAGAAAGGAAACTTTGGGAGATGCTTTTGCAGATTATGTGGAAAGACAAGATAAGAAGTAGAGCAGAGACAAAGGATGTAGAGAGGAATGATAGGTAAGGTATGAAAGTGAGCAGGCAGAAGACGGAATACCTTAAGCTGAAGGCAGCATCGGAGGAAGACGACAATGTGGAAGTAGAGATGGAAGTTACAGGGGAGATGGTGAGGTACCGTATATACTCGCATATAAGCCGATCTCGCATATAAGCCGACCATCTAAAATTGCTTTAGAATTACCAGTTTTTGCAAAAACCCGCATATAAGCCGGTACTCAACTTATCTAATTTTACACTATATTTTTGGTTCATAGAAATTTGTTACTGTAAAGATGATAAATGCTTACTTTTATGTTACATACTAAAAGAAATAGAAGAAATTTTTTTATTTCTAAGAAACCAAACCGTGTACCAATGACGTCGGCTTCATCATTACCTCTAGCTTGGTTACGGCTCGCCACTGGTGACACACAACCAAATAAAAAGGCAGATAGCGATGAAAACGTGTAGCTGGAAAATTGGCATTAGTATCTGTCCTTGTGTTCATTTTGTTTTATACGCATATAAGCCGACCCCCTGATTTCAGCATTGTATTTTATACTTCTAAACTCGGCTTATATGCGAGTATATACGGTAAGTGAAGGTACTCAAGCATCTTGGATCGACTGTGAGGCATATGAAGGATCGGACATAGAGGTGACGAAGAGAATCCAGGCGGCAGGGGAACATGAAAGAAGATCACAGGAGTTATACGTGACAAGAAGGAAACAGCGAAATTGAAAGTAAGACGATGGTGGGACCAGTAATGATGTATGGAACGGAAGCGGTGACGTGACGAAGGCGAAAATGCAGGTGGTAGAGATGAATATGCTGAGATGGTCGCTGTGACTGACAAGGCTGGATCGAGAGTGATAGAAGGCGATTGCAAATGGGAGAGTTGAGGACTAAGTTGAGAGATGCGTATGAGATGGCTAGGACATGCGGTGAGGAGATCGGAAGATTACGTCGGAAGGAAATTGAGACAGCTGGAAGCTGAGAAGGTCGAAGAGGAGATGGGAGGACTGCATAACGGAAAATCTAAAGATAACAGAAGTTGAAGAAGAAGATGCGTTGGACGGAATGCAGCGGAGGTCTGCACTGGAGACCTCACCTGAAGTGGGAAGAAAGCCAGAAGACATATTTGTTTCGCGTGCTTGATGGGCCAAAATTCTATCTATGGGAAAACATGATGGCTCCGATGGGAACGCTGAGCATTATTCCTACTTATGTTAGCCCTCTGACTTATTTGCATGGTTTCTATTCTTGTTCTACAGACTGAAAACAATCAATGTTATTAAACATCAGTTTTCCTACACTTTTTCGTTCCCGCAAATTTGAAATTTAATCTGCGCCAATTATTCATCATTATTTATAGAACAATCCACTCACGTAATACCTGTGTATATAAGTGTTCAACACTTCCTTGATATACATTGACCTCTGCAAGGAATTTCTTATCGAATCCCTTGACGAATTGGAGGAAATTCTCTGATAAAGGTCAAAGATTGATTGTGTTCCGCTACAGTCATTCTTACTTCGAGTAACATTTCATATCAAAACCAATATTACGTCAGATTGACAGAATTTGCGAGCAGAATTCGTTAGTCAATCCGATAACTTTAATTGCAGTGGAGATTTCAACTTGTGAGAACTTCTGATGAAGGTGTTGAAGACCGATGGAGTTGATGAAAACGATGAAATTTATGATAATGAGACAATGTACGAACTGTGATGGAAGGAAGATTGATTCATTGGAAAATAGAATGACTTTCCGTTAAATTGGTTTATGGTTTGACTCCACGACAACTTTGTAGAACATGATTGAGCTGCTCCACATCGCACAGAATCCATGAAGTAAAAACACATATGAATTTCTCCTGTAGAGGTCACGAAGAATCGGTGCTGACATGCAGTAGTATTAACAGACAAATGAAAAAAACAAACATTAATGTAACGATGCATTCAATAGTCAAGAAATGCAATGAATCAATTATTGAGGAAACGAAGGCTAATAGACTATTCCTGTCTACGTAGATATCAAAACATTTCCCAAGAGATTCGTCTTCTCAGAGCACCCGAGGGGAGAACTATTTTTAAAACATCAAAATATGAGAACTTCATTTCAGTGCTGGTTGCTTTGAAACCGCAAATTCATGAATAATCTATTTTTAAGAAGCAGACACGCCCCATTACCAAGTACTTACTGCTTCAGACTCAAAGCTGTCATGTGTCCATTATTTGGCTCCAATATCATAACACTACAATTTCGCAAGCAAGGATCCAGTCTAAAATCATGAGTATTATGTACGCGTGTTATTATGGAAAGTAATCTAGAAAACAACGACCACATCAGACGTAAAGTGACTTCTCAATTAGCTCACAGCACTCTGAAATGTTGTCCACTTGGTGGGAACAAAGAAAGCACTACACCTTTTCCATATCTATTTCAGATATTTCCAAATGGATTTCAGATCTTTCCAAATGAATTTCAGACATTTCCAAATGAATTTCAGACATTTTCAAATGGATTTCAGATATCTTCACAGATGGGATTGCTATATCTACAGTGCATTAGCTGTGATAGATCTGTATTATGATGTTCTATAAATAGGTTTAACAGTTTTTCGGTGTAGATGTGCACGTTTGTCTTAAATTTACAGGGCCGCACTTGGTTCAAGATTCATGGATGTCAAAACGAGGAGATCCTAATCAAGTTCTATCTACAAATGAAAACTTCAAATCAAATTCATGACTTTGAACCTTTCCCTTAAAATGACCATCAGTTTGAGCATCATCTGCTTCTCCCATTACTACGGAAATAACGTCTCACTGAAATATATGAAAATCGCTGTCATGATAATAAAAATTTAAATGAATATCAAAAATGTTTCTGTAAAATCCTTGACTCTGTCCACCAATGTCTTCAAAGAAGACGTTCATTGAAACATTCTTTCATTAAATTTAAAACCAATAGCAATTTCCCCGTATCATACTACGTAAAAAATTAAAAAAGACTCTTGAAACTATAATTTTGTAATCAACGAATATTTACACTTGATAGTAAGATAAAAACATTTGAAGAAAAAGTTATCTTGGGAATGTCCTGATGCACGCTCGATGTCACGCGTTGTTATTGTGTCCATCGCTTCGTCAATTATATCTTCAACATAAGCAAAGCGTTGTAGACCTATTTGCGGAGGAGTCACTGATGGAACTCTCATTCGTTGTTTCACGAGAGATTTCATCTTGCTTCATATTGATTCCACAGGATTCAACATGGGAGAGTATGGACCAAGTCGAACAATGCGCAAGGACGGATGCGCTTCGGTGCATTCTTCCAGTTTCGAATGGCAAGGAGCATTGTCACAGACCAAAACGGTTGAGTCTGGAGTAATGCCTTGAGGAAGGTGGTGAAGCATCTCCACTACCCATTCCTTGGCCATCTGAGATGTGAATGCTCCTCGGCGTCGAGTCCAGTGCACCATTTGAGATGATGAAATTGCTGCAATGACATGCACGTTCGGGCCTTTGCACGCAGGAAGCTTGAACACGGCACGCTCTCCGATGGATGCTCTTCCCTGAGTACGTCTGCAGAAGAGATTGATGTTCGTCTCATCCATCCATATGATGTTCTTGCCCTCTGCTATACATGCGCTGATCGTCTGGACGCACTGTCTTCTCATCTCCTTGTTCTGCTGGCTGTTCATGGGTGCAGGTTCATGATGGGCTTTCTTTAATATTATCATTCTGTCCTGTAGATAATTGTGTATTGTCGATTTAGAGACATACACACCAAGACGCTCGCGCACCCTCTCTACTAACTAATTCAACGTTAGAGCTGGATCCCTCTCAATTTCTGTGATAATCGTATCAATATGACTCTATCTCATTTTTTTGCTTCTGTCGCCCTTTGATTTTGATCTTTCATTGCCGCTACGAACCCAAGTGTATGCGGTTTTTACTTTTATGCCCAATTGGACCGCAAGTTGACGCCAATCACAACCAGAATTGGCTACCTCTACAATTCTCCTTCTGTCAGTCGGAGAAATACGCTGATAATTTCCACGAGGCAAATTACAAAATGTTATGATTATGCAACGTAAGCAAATTTGAAAATATTCTATGAACTTAATTCAAAATTACAAAAAGCAATATTTGAAATGCTTACATAGCTCTTTCTATTTATTAACATAGCTCTTTCTGTTCTCCAACATAGCTCATTCTGTTCTTTATTTGATTCCTTTCTTTTAAGTATTATATACTCACTGACATAAATAATGAAACCAACTATCATTGACTTGAATGGAAGTTTGTTTCATTTTTTTCTATGGTTTGAGATGATATCTCGCTTTCTATGTATCATCATTGAACTCCATATGATAAGGGAAATGATATAGGACCATCAAATTTCAAAATTTGATATTGATCACAGTAACAGCTAGAAGTTGAACAGAATCACCACCTACTGCTGACCAGATTTGACTTATGAAATGGCGCACGATAACTTTACCAGAGGAATGGCAATTGGGATGATGCGTTGTGGGCAAAGTTCTACAACTGTTGCGAAAGAATTGAAAATTTCAAGGGTCGTTGTATGGAGGTGGTGGTGTCGTTGGAAAGCAGAAGGAAATGTGGGAAAGAAGAAGGGATCAGGAAGACCAAGGGTATCATCCAAGTGGACAGATGCACGCTTAGTTTTAGCTGCTAAAAGAAACAGATTTGTGTCCGTCCCGAAGCTAATTGTGTAGTGGAAGGTTGCTGGGAACGTTGCCTGTAGCGTTCGAACTGCATATCGAAGATTGCGAGAAGCTGGTATACAGTCTCGACGACCCGCTGTGAGAATTCCGCTGAGCCTGGAACATCGAAGGAGACGAGTGACGTGGTGTCAAGGTCATCAATCGTGGAGTGACAGTCAGTGGGAACGTGTGCTCTGGACTGATGAATCGAGGTTTACTCTCGATTTCAACGATGGTCGGATCCGTGTTCATCGCTTGCCAAGTGAACGATTTGCTCTATGTTGCGTCAAAGAACACGACCGGTACGGCGGCGGTAGTGTCATGGTTTGGGCCGGTATCTGGCACAATGGAAAAACACCAGCAATCGTAGTGAAAGGAACATTGACAGGACAGCGATATACCGACGAGATCGTGACACCGGTCGTGGTTCCAGCAGTGACATCGAATCAATTGATTTTTCAAGATGACAACGCAAGGCCCCATCGCGCTTCAGTGGTCTCTAACAGGATAGCAAGCAGTGGAATCCCAACCTTGGAATTGCCCTCACGTTCTCCCGACCTCTCTCCCATTGAGCACTGCTGGGATGAACTTGGTCGCAGAGTGAGGGAGAGGTACAACCACCCACCAGTGTCTTTGAAGATGTTGGCCGACAGACTGATCGAGCAGTGGAACCTCTTAGACCTGGCATTCATAATAATAATAATAATAATAATAATAATAATAATATGCGTTTTTATTTCCAGTAATTAAAAATCGTAGTGTACAAGCAATACAAGGTAATTAAGGTAATGAAATTAACATCGTATGGAAGACATAAAGATCGTTCATAGGCAATCACAGTGTATGGAAAGTTAAGGAAGAACGTCAAAGACGACGAATGTGGCGTTCATTCTCCCATTTTGAGGTTTTAATAATGAATGTGTTGCTGCGTCTTGTGGTTTTCACTGTAGGCATAATGATCCTTCCGGAAGAAGAGACAGGAGGCACCAGAGGGTTCAAAATGTGTGATGGGGACTTGGCATGTGAAAGGAGTTTCAAAGAAGCGCACTTTCTTCTACTAGAGATAGGTTCGAAGTGATGACCTTGAGCACTCTTTGTAATCCCTGCCGCACAAGATTCGATGAAAACGATTTTGAATTCTTTCCAGCTTAAGTGAATTTTCTGTCGACAGTCCAGCTAGTAATGGTGAGCAATACTCCAAAATCGATCGCACAATTGCGATGAAAGCGTTGATTAATGATGCCTCACAAACGTCATTTTGTTTAAGCACACGGATGATAAATAATCTTCTTGCTGCGGTTCTTACAGTAGCATTGATGTGGGTATTCCAATTATTGTTCGGGTCAAAAATTATCACACCAAGGATTTTCAGCTCTTCCACCAGGGGAATGTTCGACGGACGTATAGGAGTAAAGCTTGGAGAACGTGCAATTGCCAACATTTTGCACTTATTCATATTGAGAGGTAAGTCAACGCTCACAGACCATTCCAATAGCGAATGATGGACTTCTTCCACGTGAGCATTTGCTGAATCCTATAAAGATTGGAAGGCAGGTAGTAAAGTCATCAGCGTATTTCACAATTTTAACACGGTTTGCCGGATATATCAAAGCTGCCAGTCACAATGGAGAACAGTAAGGACCAAGTATTGAGGCCTTGAGGGACACCTGAACTCACTCTGACGTAGTCACTTTTCACCATTCCGATGCGCACACATTGCCATCGTCCCGTTAAGTAACTGCTAATCCACTGAATGAAATACGAAGGTAAGTTGCACTCGATTAGTCTGTTAATGATTATATTGAATTTTTAATTTATCAAATGCCTTGATGAAATCGTAGGCAACGATTTGGATGCCAGATACACCATGATCGTCCAAACATTTGGTATAATAATCATAAGAGCTATCGTGGCGCATGCTGTAGACGACGCGGGTCGGAATCCATATTGATCTCTTCCGTACCCAAGAAGAAGTTTATCTCTCACGTCATGCAAAATGAGGCGCTCTAATACTTTCAATGGCACAGAAATCACAGTAATTTGGCGAAGTTCATCCACTGATGCCTTTGAGGATTTGGGAACAGGTGTTGTAATCGAACACTTCCACCGTGTAGGGACAATACCACTTCTCAAAGATAAATTATAAATTTCAGCCAGAGGTTCCGCTATGAAAATTGCAGCCGATTTGTATAGTAATTGCTGGAATATCTGGAGAAGACTTTTTTAGTTTTAATTTGACACAAAGCTTCGTAAACATCATAGTTTCCAATTGTGGTAAGTACTGAGGTAGAAAAGACAACTCATAATTGTCACTCTCCTGAAAATTATTAGCAAAATTACAGTTAATGACGTTCACAGCGGCTTCAAGAGATCCTATTTGCTCGCAGATGGCGTCAATTAATTTTTTCTATTTTGTCTATTTTTGCCCGATACACAATTGATCTCGAGCATGCCATACAGTTGTTGCCCCTTATCCTTTTATTCCAATTGCGCTTTGCCTTCTCGATTTCATACTTTACTTTTTCCCTTAAAATGGGCATATTTCGAATAATCTCTTTCGCGGTACGCCTTCCACGACTATTAATCCAACTGCTTTATAACAGGAGTCATCACAAGGCTTGTCGTTCTCGTGAAGGTGACGTAATTCACAGGAATACAGGATTCGAAGGCCGAATCAAGGTTATCATGAAAGTAATGGCATTTGCTCTCTATATCGTAACGATTGTCATATACAGGACTCCAGTCCATATTCATTTATGAACACTGCACAAATTGATCTACAATTGACTCACGGAGATCGTAAACAGGTCTTTTGATATACAAACTTTCGTTTTTGATAGGCACAAATGGGTGTTGCCAGCATGCACATATGAGGAATTTTCGAGGTGTCAATACATGGTAGCTCAGTTTTTACTGTGTACATATTCACAATTCCCTCAGACATCAAAATATAGTCCAGCTGAGATTTCCGTAGGTATGTCGACATATGTATTGACAGATTAAGGTTAGAGCAGACCTCGGCAGTAGGAAATACTATTCAGGGTCACCGCATAAGACTATGTCATCGATTTGGATAGTTCGCTAAAAATCATCCATGGTGTCAATTAGAAAGTTTGTTATCACGACTTACATGATACAAGACAGTAACAGAGGAATGTAGATGCCAATCATGCATAAATCTGGAGATCCCTTAATAGCCACAGTCTCAATACCAGTTGGTACATTTCACAACTGTATAACATGAGCTTGCAAATGATGTTTTGCCCAAATGGCAAACTCCACCACCCATCTCGTCCTTCTCGATCATTTCGAAAAACCCTGAAGCCAAGCAGCTATTGAAACAAAAATCATCACTGTGTAAGTATGAGAACCACGTCTCAGTAGGCGACAAAAATATCAAACGGTTCATTCTGGTTAAAATTGATGAAATAATTTCGATTTTCCGCACTGCTGAATCGATGTGTTTGCTAACAAAATTTTTGGCTTTTCTTTTTGATTTCTTGACTTGCTTCTATCACTCATATTACTGTTAAAATACACATTCAAAAATCCTCCTTATCTTGTCTTTTGGATGATTTGCCCACGATGAATAATCACATCGTGTCCTTCGGCTCGCAGATTTTTCAGTCTTTCTCTGAGTAGCTTTTGGGCTTCTTGTTCACATCGAGTATAATCAGGATTGATGAAAACATTCTTAAAAAAGAGTCATTCAGAGCGTAAATGCCTAGCCACAATCCAAGAATTCGTTTCTTCGCCTCAACAAGATTCTTGCACTGAACTCTTACGAGTCGGATTTACCGATACTTTGTTTACCGATCCTGTTTATCGAAATTACAGAATCTTCCTCTACATTCAGCTTCCGCAAAACACGCTTTACTTTCACATCTCATACCTTAGATTTCCTTTCGTTTAAAATTACCATCCACTTCCTCCTCAAAACCAGAGAAAACAAGGTTATTTTCCCTTCTGCCTGCGTAATTCACCTTCTCTCAGGATGAAGTTAAGCTTATCCTCACCATACCACTCATAGAGTTAGTATTAATACTACTCTGAAGGTTGTCATATTTCCGTTTTAGTTCAACTACTTCAGAAGTAAGAGTATGTAGCCGGTTGACCATAGGATCAAGCTTTCTTTGATCTTCGACTCCAATCACGGATGATATCTGATTGACTACGTCAGACTGGTCATTTTGAACTTGAGCACGCATTTGGATGATGGTAAGAATAAGGTCCTGTTTGTTCAAGGAGGTTTTGCGCTCCAAGAGTTCACCCGGTCCGTCAATATTGTTATATCATTAAACCTTCCCATTGCAATTTTGAATACGGATGATATTGGAACAAGTCCGAGTCAAAAATTGACTGTCACAAGTGATCAATAGAAAATAAGCAAAATGTAGTCTGGAAGGCCTCGAACCCGGTGTCTTTAGTTTCAAATCCAACACAGTAACCAACAGACCACGTAGGACAAAGTTCAGGGGCTTATTGAAGCAACTGATGATCGGATACTCAGCATAGATATCGAATGCGTGGACACCAATTCTATCCAGCACCAGATGACCCAAATTTACAACTTGTCGAAAGAGACCGATGAACAAAACTCATCGATTTGATGAAACTAGGATTTAGGAAGCTGATCGTAGGCAATCCACACTGAATATAGGAACACTGATAAGGCAACGATGATAACACTACCACAGCTTGAGACACACGAAAACGCGACGAAAAACGACGTCGGGAAAGTGGAGAACGGCGTTATGCTTCCAAATCGCTTTCAGCACCAGCTCTGTTATATCATGCAATTATTGCAATAAACACCAAATTTTTGAGACCGTCAAATACGGCGACTGTGCATCCAGCGACTGTGCTCATCCATGCCCTCACGCATCGATGCCTGTTTGGATGCTCGCGGTGGTCACACCCGTTTCTAACTTAAGTTGATAAAATCATGAGTATCAAATTAAATGTTTTTGAGTAAAGCATTCCAGTTCTCCTTTTACAAACAACAAACAGACGTACAGTACAACCAAGTTTAAGTCATAAGTATTCATATCAGGACTTGTTTCATTCTTTTTGTTACTGAGTATATATTCCGAAATGCAATATGCACTGTAGATATAGCAATCTCATCTGTGAAGATATCTGAAATCCATTTGGAAATGTCTGAAATTCATTTGTAAATGTCTGAAATTCATTTGGAAAGATCTGAAATCCATTTGGAAATATCTGAAATAGATATGGAAAAGGTGTAGTCCGGCAGCCAGAGCGAGTTTCTGCAGGGAACGAGACCGAAAATGAGACTTTCACA
>CAJQUW010014708.1:20000-22901 GCA_907163375.1 Prostheceraeus crozeri | reverse complement strand
AAAAAACAAAAAAAAAAACAAAAAAAAAACAAAAAAAAACAAAAAACAAAAAAAACAAACAACAAAACAAAAAAAACAACAAAACAAAAAAAAAAAACAAAAAAAACAAAAAAAAAAAAAAACAAAAAAAAACAAACAAAAACAAAAAAAAACACAAAAAAACAAAAAAAAAAAAAAAAAAAAAAAAAAAAACAAAAAAACAAAAAAAAAAACACAAAAACAAAAAACAAAACAAAAAACAAAAACAACAAAAAAAAAAAAAAAAAAAACAACAAAAAAAACAAAAACAAAAACAAAAAAAAAAACAAACAAAACAAAAACAAAAAACAAAAAAAACAAAAAAAAAAAACACAAAAACAAAAAACAAAAACAAACAAAAACAAAAAAAAAAAACAAAAGAAAAAAAAAAAAATAAAAAAAAACAAAAAAACAAAAAAAAAAAAAAACAAAAAAAACAAACAAAACAAAAAACAAAAAAAACAAAAACAACAAAAATCAACAACAACAAAAAACCAACAACAACACAAAAAAAAACACAAAAACAAACAAACACACAAAAAAAAAAACACACAAACAAAAAAAAACAAAAAAAAAAACAAAAAACAACAACAAAAAACAAAAAAACAAAAACAAAACACCAAACAAAAACAACAAAACCCAAAAAAAACACAAACAAGCAAAAAAAAAAAAAAAAAAAACAAAAAAAAAAAAAAAACCAAAAAAACACAAAAAAACAAAGAACAAAAAGCCACAAAACAAACAAACAACAAACACAAAAAAAACAAAAACAAAAACACAACAAAACAAACAGCAACAAAAAACAAAACAAAAACAACAAAAACAGCAAAAAAAAACAAACCAAAAAAAAACAAAGCAAAACAACAAAAAAAAAAAAAAAACAACAAAAAACAAAAAAAAACAACAAAAAAAAAACAAAACAAAAACCAGCTTTTCAAGGTAAATTTAACATTTCGACTTTCGGTTTCTATCTCGAAAATATTTACTAAGTTAAAAAAATCAATTACTGTAGAATTACTTTCCAATATTTATGCAATAGTCACTTAAATGATATTCACATTTGCTAACAGATAAAATAATAACAAACGCTTTTCATGACTTACAGAAATGGTTCGTCATGCAAGCCTCGCACGCCAGCGCTTAATATTTCACTTTTGTGAAACATGTAAGCAGCCGGTGAGACATGCCAGTAAGAGTGGTCACAAGGAGTGTACTTTTAAGGAGGGCTGCACCTACGTATATTGCCTCACCTGTCGGTCCTACGTGCGAAGCACGGAAATGGCAAATGACGACAAGTCTAAGGCTTTCATCAGTAGACACGCATCCTGCGCGCAGGAAAACGGCAGAGGTGGACGCAATTTAACCTCAAAGGATGAAAAGAGTAAATTGGCAAGGCTTTTCGCGAAGGAGGATAGGGCTGCAGAGGGAGTACTCAGCCAATGTTCCGAACCAGCAAAACCTCCCACAAAAAGAAAGCAAAAGTTCAAATCAAGAGCATTCATTGATAGTGACTCTTCATCAAGCGATCTAGAGGTGAGTGCCGATAACTGTACAAGTTAAATTTAAAATAAAAATGATTGATGTTAAGAACATTTGTTTCGTTATGTATGAAGTAAATTTAACTTTTCAAAAACATTTCAGTGTGAGAGGCCTCCAGCGAAGAAGAAGACAAAGGTTGTCAAACAGTTGCCTCAAATGAAAAATGTAAGACATGTTGATAAAAATTAATCACCCTCAATGTATAATAATGCGTTAATTCTCTTTGCAGCTGTTCAAAATTCTACCACCGGTTCCCAAGCTGAGTGCGGTAGAAGAGTCAAGTACCCCACGTCCCGTAAGTACAGTTGTTATAGTCGTTTTCATAAGTCCCTCTCGTCACTTGTTAATGTATCATACATCATCCATTTGCTCAGTTAACATTCTATCTTTTTCTACCGCTTCAGGTAATGCGATCCCTATCCCTGAAAAAATCCAGGGCTGCTAGCATCACCTCAAGCGCGCACACGATATGGTCGAGGTGTTGATAAGGTTAAAAATTGTCGCAACTTATCACGAATCTGTCGCCTCTCATCAATGTTTTCAGCTGCTAACTGCATTCGTCGATAGGGATCCTTAATCTTCTGAATTTCCATATCCTTTTGTGTTAGTTCCTTAAGTTGATTCGTAATAGGTTGATCTATATTTTTGACTTCTTGTGCACTTTGTAATGTAGTCAATTGTACATACTCCTCTTGAGGAATGACTACCATCTTTGAATACGACATGTTTGAAAATAATAAGGCAACAAAGTACATTGCTTAAAACTAGCTGTGAACCGAGAAAACTGTCATTGGTTCAGCGGAATTAGGTATGATATTTGTTCGAAATCGAAGTCGTTCCGGACATTCCTGGGTTAGATCAATAAATAGATAGCCATGTGGTTTCTTAGTTACATCTTCATATATTTTTGAAAGAACTTTAGGTTGTTGAGGTAATATCTGTCTACTGAGATGATGTATCTGACTGCTGTCTCTTGGATTTTTAAATATTGCCAAATAATGTGTATTCAAACTCCTAGTTCTTTGCTCTTTCCCTCCATCAAAAATGTTTTGGGTGATATAGATAATAAAAGCTTCCCTATGATGTGCAGTTTGAATGAACATTTCAGTTACATCCTTTGAAGATTTGCTTTCACGTAATAGATCATCTAATACTAGTAAGTCACCTGCTTTGATGTCTTCAGTTGTCGGTAACCCTTGCTTCACATCATAACCTTTCTGGCGAAGTGCAGAATGTAGTTGTGGTTGAAATATGCCATAACACCATTTAACTCTTTTAATTTCTTTATTAAACATCTCATTTCTAAATTGTAGTAATTGAGTTACAAAAGTAGTTTTACCGGAC
>CAJQUW010014708.1:0-15000 GCA_907163375.1 Prostheceraeus crozeri | reverse complement strand
AAATATTTTGACAGTATCTGAAGTTTGGAATCCGATAGAAGGACAGTGATATAAAGCCGCAAAATTCGTAAAGCAGTTGTAACTCCCCAAAAATAGTTAAGTGGGCCTGGTGCATAGAGTAGGGATATATAGGTAGAGTGTCGACTCAAAAAGAAGTATCTGTATACAGTGAAAATCTTTACATCAATAGATTCAGTTTTCTGCGGAGACTACGCTCCCGTGGTCCAAAAAATTATTTGAGCACTTTTGAAAAAAGTCTAAATTTGCCAATTTTTATACTACCGACATGACTCTTCTGAATAAGTAGTATTAAACAAGTTGGATATCAAAAGGAATATAATTTGATAATAATCATCCTAACTAAGCGGAAATCCAGCTGATTATCAAGGGAATTTAATGCTCCGTATTATAATGGAAGTCTTCATGAAAAAGTCGCGATATTATCCGTGCCTTCTTGGCTGAAATTTCAAGTTTTTAATTCGGTTTTCACCTGCATGATTTTATGATCAACTGAATTCATGTTTCATTTCTTGAATCTTGAAAGTGATGTGGACCCATTTACGTCTTTCAAAGTTAATTGAAATAATTGTCTTTGATTCTGTTATTTAAACCAGTGGCAAGTTGTTTATGACATGATTACGCTTAAGAAGATTCTCTTGAGGTTCAGCAGGAAAGCAATAGCGCAGGTCATCAAGTTGCCAATTTAACAAACATTGCCTCACCAAACCTGTCAGACACGGACTACTCGTATCTGTAAAATAATGTCATTTCCTTCTGCTTTATGCTATCATGATCAGTCAATTCCGTGGTAATTTCTTCAAAACTGCATAAATGTGCATATCTCACATTTGGAAACGATTCCGACTGTAGCTCCTTTGAGTTCATTTAATAAAATCGAAAGTGTATGCACATTGGGGATTTAGTAAATGCGGAGTTGCCACTCTACCTAATATACCTACTCTATGGCCTGCTGTCTGTGAAACTAGATTGTAATCTTGCTGCTATCACCTCTGACACCATTACATGCAGATGTTTGGTCCACTGCGTCTACATGATCACGGGAGGCATAGCAGGCATCTCAGGACTTGTAATTGTTTGAAACTCAGTATAAGGGAGTCCCTGTAAATCGCTGATTTGTGAAGAGGTTACTTCAGTAACTCCAGTAATTCTACCAGAGGATCACAGTCAGCTATTTCATGTGCAACAGACGTGACAAATACACCAGCGCACATTCTTTGATGATATCTCCAGCTACACCAACGCTAGCATTGATATCAAAGTAAACAATTTGATGTTTAAAAGCCAGGTTATTATTGTAAGTGTAATTAAGAGATGTACGAACATATTAGGCCTATAACAACATACGCCTAAAGTCAGGGATGCGGAGTCCTATCATTTTGATAGGACTCCGACTCCGACTCCGGGGTTGATGGGACTCCGGCTTTTGATAGGACTCCGACTCCGACTCCGGGTGGCAATTAAAAAATTCCGTTTTTTTAAATAGAGAAGATTAAATAAATAGTTATGAAACAGAAATGATAAGTAGCCATTTACTAGATGAAAATGTTTTTCACTTGATGCGTCATCGGTAATTAGCTTCAGAAAATCAGTCAATTTATTAGCTCCGTCACCGGTGATTTTGAATTTACAAAAATGTACTTGTAAAATATAAATTGTAATCGGATAATGATTTTGATATATTTTTGTGCAAGAGGGGTTTTTATCAATCAGCGTTATTGACTTCAATCATTAACTTAATTCATCTACTCATTCACATTGTATTGTACTATCAATTACAAATAATCTGCATCGAAAACTAATAATAAAGCATTCAATCCGCAAAGATCACATTCTTCTAGAAGATCTGACACTTGTTGTAAATAGTCAGGACGTGGGAACAATGGAATGCGAATTCAACAATTTCCAAATATATATAATATATCATATATGGACGCGATTGTGCCTACCGCGGAAAACATCACAATGTTAATATTTTAATGCGCATATTTCTGGGAGAACTAATAACCTAGATTCATGCACATTTGGCTTGCATTATTCTAACAAACCAAATGGTAAAAGCTCACGCCTTCACACAGGTAGACCAAATTATGATTCGCAATTGGTCACAAAATGTGAGCCATAGTCCCAATTTTCAACTGGATCATCAAATTGACTTCACCATGACTTCAATTATTCCATTAGTCAATTTTATTTGAGCCAGGATATTGCATTGAGCGGAGCTGTTTTTCGATTTGAATTCACAACTATGATATGTGCAACATGGGCACAGCGGAGACAATACATATGTGTAATTTATTTGGATGTTTAAATCAGCGACGATGGATGGTGGCCAATACATCACAGAGGGTTCCAGAAGGTGATGTGTTCAGCTTCCCAGTGGTTGCTAAATCCTTTCCTGAGAGTAAACATTGCCTATTGAACACTGGCGTAAAAATCTTTGCGGCCCAATCAGTCCAGGTTCGCCAGGATTTCAACTGATGCTTTCGCATTCCCAATCAAGAGTTAAGGGCCATTTTTGATTATCTTCAAAGACGGAGTTATAAGGCTAATTTGCTGGTTAATTCTTGCATAAAGTCCTTCTCAAAGAATAGTTATCCTCGTTTTTTAAGTTTGGTGTTGTTTTTCACCCCGCCCATATGCCATCCATCATTGGCATGGTAGGGTAAGAAAATCTCTTTAGTTTCATGTGCTTACTTTTGTCCTAAAAAATCCAAAAAAATAATTATTTTCGGATAGGTTCTGTATGTTTTCCTCGGCTTTGGAGAGACCTTCATGTCGTACATTCGTTATGGTTGGCCTTGGCCCCGCCACATGTGGTATCGGTTGTGAGGTTAGGGTCCCGAAAACTTGCTTCATGCAGCCACTGGTTCTACCCTGATGTACACCATACATAGCAAGCTTAATTTTGGTTTTTTTAGGTTTCTTATTTTCACCCTTTGGTATTTAAGTTTAGCTTCTCGTAGGTCCAAGACAAACTCTCATTATCGAGTTTTCATTTGGTAAAATTAAACTAGTTTATAAGTATTAATTTATTTCCTTTACCGTCTTAAGTTGAGTCGACTAGCCTTTTAGTATTTCAGTCCCCTACTCTCTACGGAGTAGGTTACTCTATGTGATAGCATTAATTTATATTCATTGTTATGACTTTTAATTACCTAATTATTTACAGGATTTCCACTAGGGTAGTTGTTTATTTGGTATCTGCCGTTTTCTGGATCCTTTCGAATTTTTTTTTTTTGACTGTGTCGTGTCTTGATTCGATTTCAAAGACTTCATGCATAAGCAAAGATATCGAAACAGCACATATTATGCAAAATTGATTTAAACACATTAACACATGTTAACAATAGAAGTCAATGCGTACTTTTGAAACAAATTCTCTATCCATTGGAAAACAGCTATAACGCAACTCAGATATGACTTGTAAAGTGAGTGAACACAAGGTATACTTTGAATTTTAGGACATGAAAACTTGGCATGCGCCTGTTATGAATGTTCAATTAAAGAGGATTTTCTAAATGGGCTTTTTACAGGCCTAATGTCACAGTGACAAAATGCCGAACTGATATGAATTAACGAGCTTCCAGGCATTTTGAACCAAATACCAATTTTCTTTGAATTTTTTGGATGATCTCATGGAAATACCAATATCTTTTGTTATACTTTTAAAAGACACGTTAATCAACGCAAAAAAAAAACAACCGAAGCTTTGTTCGGATCAGTTGATGTGAAATAACTGAATAGATTAATTAGATCCTCGAGAAGGAATTCGCCAAAAATGAGTATCATGCATTCAGTATTTGAATATATATTCTGTGAATTTAGAGAATCAAAACAATTCTAGATGTCAAAATCGTTTTGTGATACTGCTATTTTGGCATTTTGTAATTTTCATTAGATATTGGTATTCTGAAATCGCAACTTCGTTATATACTTTTCATTTAATAGAACAATGAAGATATTTTGAGGAATGCAGCATGCTGTTTACAGACTTCATCTTGTTGTAGTCATCTCTCGTAAATAGGGGGAAAGTGATAGCTCATTTTATTAAGCCATTCAATATATGCCTGACATTTGTACGTTTTCAATGTCTCCAAAAATGTGGGAGCATGCTAATTCAAATTCGGAGAGCAGCAGAAAATGTCAGCTGTTTTAGTTGAAAAAAGTGGTTGTTTCGTGAAAATAAGCAAATGCCGTGAATTTCTTATCTGAAACTTAGGATTTTAGCCTTCTTTTATCCTAAATCCGAACGAACAAAGGAAACCAATATTTCATGCAAAAACCTGCGCGTGTTGCGGTGAATGAGAAAGAGACTTATTTTTCTGTATTCAGTGTGCATTAGCGTACCTGACCAACTAAACTTTGTATGAAATTATACTTGCAAAAGAGTGCGAATGTGCTATGGTAGAATTCATTCAGACAATTAATTCCAAAGACGACGGCTTTCATGATGAAATGGATTTTGTGAATGATAAAGGCATTTGCGGATATGTTCCGCGCCTGTTAACTCTAGCATAATAATAAAACCTACCACGATGCTGTATGGAAGTCGCAGAATATATAATAGAGTTGGATTTAATCGCTTTGAAATTTTCTTCTGTTCTTTTGACGCCACTTTAGTTCATGGAAGGATTGGGATTGACAGACAATCCAATTGATAAATTAAATGGCTAGCATTGCAATGAGATTACATATGCGGAGTCCTTAACTCATTTTGATAGGACCTCAGACTCGGGCTGGGGGACGTTATAAAGCCTAGTTTTTTTTTTGAAAACTGTCAACCTATGTCTATCATAGATCATTAAATGCTTACCTGAACCTATATTTAGTGATCATCGCTGTATCAGTTATCAACCATTCTCAATGAAAGTTTATCAAATGTCGCTTTATGTTGGATGCATACGACTCTTCTCCTCCCATCTTGTTGATGTGTGCTTCACACGGGTTTTCTCCAGTCTCTACCAGGCAGGAAAATCCCCCATCCTTCTCCAAAAAATATGAGTACACTTTCGATTTTAATATGCGCTTTGGAGGAGCCATGACACACGATTAACGTGAGGGCAAGAGGTAATGTTCTCAAACAAACTAATATTTCATTTTTGTCTCTGATGTGACCTTTGGTGCGCAAGTTTGATCGAGGATAGGAAGGCTTGTCTTCTCTACTAAATCACCTTTTCTCACTATCACGGTTCATTCCCTCAATAATTACAAACTTTGCATGTACTGCTGTCTCGACTGTACTTTTGTTTGACGGAGAAAGTTGACATCAGGACAGTGACAACTATGTACAAGGCCAAATAATTCTTGCGTATTATTATTATACGAGTAGTTCGGGTCTAGTAATAGGCTGGAGTCCGGATAGGACTCCGACTCCGGCAAAATGATTGGACTCCGGGACTCCGACTCCGCATCCCTGCCTATAGTCCATATTGATAGTAATGAGACCACACATTGGTTCTCTAGTGTCAAAATCCGACTCAACACAATGGTACAAATCCTAGAAAGGGATAATCATACAGCATACAGAAGCTGTGCATTCGCTGTACGATTAATTTCGCGGATGAAACGTCATTTTCATGACCAACACAATGTGGTGTTATAACAGTGGTGAAGCAATTTGACGTGATTTCTCAAACAATTATGGTCTCAGATGAAACAGTTCATGGCATCAGTTTTTCAATGTTCTTCATTTTCCTATTGAAATATGCTTTTGTTCATCGCTTTGTTTTGCCATCTGTTTTCCATTATGCATAGTGAGTAAAAAAATGATAAGTGATGTGTGCACTGAGTAACAGGATTAATCAGTTGGTTGCAATCCCATTCTTCTGATTTCCAGAAATTTCAACTTCTTTTCTGTCCCTCTTGCCTAATCCAATTCGTAGGACAAATCCGCTGCAGGTCTTCATTAAATTCACCACCCCCTATTGGACGAAAAATTTTCAATTACAACCAAGTTAAAGAATACTTCAATTGATGAGATCGAAGAATTCATTAACAAACCTTGCCTTTGCTCCAATTCTGTCTTTTGCTACAAGTCCACTTCACATGTAGTAACTGGTGATTTGAGTATTATTTCTAGGGACTTGATGGCCAGGGGTACCATTCATAGAGAACCTATTCACAAGTCTTGGAATTTTGTTAATGTTAGCATTGAAAATGCATCAGCTACCTTTATTGAAAAGTCCTGTAGAAAATACGCCCTTAAGAATTCAGATTTCTTGAATTGGTCTGAGGTTGTCTTTAAGATCATTAATAATCGCATCTCCTTCTAAGTGCTAACTATCCATCCCTCATTCTCACGAGGTACTATCTAAAGAGTGTAGAAACTTTATTTCACATTTTCGGAAGGAATACGTTGCCACTCCGGCAGATAAGGCCGCCAACAATTACAACTTATGGAAACATCGTTTGTTGATAAACGTCATCCAGTAATATCTCGAGTTGGCAGACATCAAGGTAAAGAATCCTCTCAAACATTACCCAGTGTTACGGGAATGCTATATCTGTCTCATCTCCTAATAATCTATTTTGATCTATTGATAAAGAGAAGATGAATGTTTTGCCAAGAAATTGCATGCTGAATTGTACGTTTCGTATAAAACCGATGCGTTTGTTGGTCAGACAGTAAGTGTAGCAAGTTTTTTTTAACCAATTGAAACATGATTTTTCTGATGTTTTTCCCACGACCGAAAATTTGCTCAAAACACTCACCACGCTCCACGCTTAGCGTGTCAAGTTGTGGTTGTGAAAGATACTCTACTCTCAAAAGAATTAGAAGATTTTCTAGGACGAATATGTCCAATGAGAGATTGTGTAGCTTATCTTTTCCATCGACTGAAAAAAGAACTCATAGCCTGTATGATAAAAAGTGGTCCTGAAAAATCGCATTCAGATGTTATCGAACGACATTTCTGCAATGTTAGAAAGAGGAATAGAATTGAAGAAAAAATAAATGTTGAATTGGAATGCTTTGTTTTTGCTTCATTTAGAAGGCACACGTGTATGGATGCTGCATATACTCGCATGCATTTTAAAACGATATGATATGATAGACAGATATAATAAAAAACATTTGATTGGACCTGCCGCTTGCCTATTGATTCTGATTTTAGGTGTTTACCTGGGAATGAGAGACAATAATCGCCGCTGATACAGACCTCAATTTGAACCAGGTTAATTAATGACTCCTTTAGAGACATGTGACACAATATTTAACAGTTCTAAGAGCTTCATCTGTAGTGCTGCATTGGATATTGTAGAACATTCTTCTCGAATAGAAAGTACAGAGGATATCACTGCTGGTCCAAAACCCAATTCCTCACTGCTATTGATTTCATCCTAGAACACTTTTGTTACCTTCGGGGGACTTGTCTATCAGCAAATTCTCTTGGCTGATCTCTTCTTGGCATGTATGGAGTTTAGGTGCGTGACAGGTCTTCTTGTTAGCAAGAAATTTGGCTCGGCCAAAGTTCTCTCTAATACCACCAGGTATGTCGACTACATTTGTATATTTAGTTACAAGCACTTGGATAAGATCCTTCCAAAAATCTACCCAATAGACCTCTTGGATAGTAGGAGCGGCAGCAATTTCAAATGCGTGGATTATTTAGAAGTTAAGATCAAGATCCAAGATAGTGGGCTACACACCACGGAGGTTTGCCATTAGGTTGATGAGTTCAACTTCCCAGTGGTGCTATATATGGTCAGGTCGCGTAAGTACGCCCACCCCCTGAACTCAGACTGCAAGTATTCCCGAAAACAGGATAAGTGTTCCATTTATTGATGTGATACACAAATGTCTTGCGCCTTCACACCAGCTTCACACTTGCTTTCCTCTACGTGCAAGGTGAGGTGAAATGTTTCGGACCTGGTGACTGCATTACTATCAATATGACTAATGCGATACCATTGTTTGTTATAGGATCGCTGAGATTCTGTTATGCTGACTAGGACATGCTATTAAAAGTTGTTGTTCATATAAATAGTTGTCATCATAATAGGAGAACTTAAAGTGCATGGCTTAGATAGAATGATTAGTTTAATGAAACCTAGGTCGGATAAGTACGCCTAGTATGGCGCACTTACCGGGCCAATCTATATCCTTATTATCTTTTCAAATTATTATATTTTCCCGGTCTATCCTTCATCTTTTACCAGATGCCGTTCTACCTAATCATTGTTTGAAATATGTAGGGCTTGCTCTATTGCTTTCCTAATTGAAACAAATATTACTCGGCCATAGTAGGCCTAATATGTTCCCTACTTAATTTCGAACTTTTAGCAGAAAACAGGATAAATTGAGGATCATGAACTTAAGAATCGTTTCAAAATGATGAAATATCTAAACACTTAGACATCTTCAACTAGGTGCCTTAGAATACGGAATACTGCGATGGACTTTACGGGATCGTTTGACGAGTAGTAAGCTAGTAATGATGAATCATGGAAAGATTGCGTCTTCACTCCTGAAAAAAGCTATGACCTGCAGATCATGAGATTACACTGAAGCAAATATTCTACGGAATAATGTCATGTGAACTGCGTTCTCTGTTGGTTATGAATTTCACTGCGGAATAAAATTCCTGATTACTACCGGTATTCAATACTTTATAAAATGATCGGGAAGTATTATCACGGTTTCATGAAACGAAACTTACATATTTCTCTAAAACAATCGGAATTATTGCTTTACTTCAACATTCGCAAATCTCATGCCTGTTCGAGAAATGTGCCTATACCATAAGGTAGGTATATTAGGTAGAGTGGTAACTGCGCATTTATTAAATCCCCAATGTGCAATGTGTGTGCACTTTCGATTTTATTAAATAAACTCAAGGGGGATATAATTGATAATTGTCACCAAATGTGAGATATGTAAATTTTTGCAGTTTTGAAGAGATTGCCACGGAATTGAGATATCATGATAGTAATACAGAAGGAATGATGGTATTTTACAGATTCCCAGTGTCATGACAGCCTTGGAGATTCAATGTTTGTTAAATTAGCAAATCGATGGAATTCCTATTACTTTCATGCTCAACCTCAAGAGTATTTTCTTGAGTGTGATCATTTCACAGGCAACCTACCACTGACAGAGCAAGATCACATAATCAAAGACAATGATTTCAATTAACTTTGAAAGATGTAAATGTGTCCACATCACCATTCAGATTCAAGAAATGAAACATGAATTTAGTGAATCATAAAATCATGCCGGTGAAAATTGAACCAATAACTTGAAATTTCAGTCATGAAAGCACGAATAAAATCGCGACTTTTTCATGAAGACGACTTCCATCATAATACGGAGCATGAAATTCCCCTGATAATCAGCTTGATTTCAGCTTAGTTAGGATGCTTGTTAGCAAATATTCATTCCTTTTGATATCCAACTTGCTTCATACTACTTATATAGGGGAGTCATCTCGGTAGTATATAAATTTGCAAAACTTTGACTTTTTTCAAACTGCTCAAATAATTTTTTGGATCCCGGGAACTTATCTCCGCAAAAAATTGAATCTTTTGATATATAAATTTTTACTGTATACAGGTAGATACTTTTTTGAGTCGACACTCTACCTATATATCCCTACTCTGTGGCCTATACGTATGACATGAAGAAATGCATGACAGAGTCAGAAATCACTTGATCTGATGCTGTTGAAATGTGGGGAATGTTTATGAATACGCGCGGGCGAGCGTTTATAGTTTGCGTGTCGTCTGCGGTTGTCTGCGCTGCCGCTTGAACCACGGATGAACCGCAATTTCATGCACTGTCTTCCCAGTGCATGAAATTGAGGTACTATCAAATTTTTACATGCAGACACATGAGACGCAAAGTCTATATAACAGGACTGCCAACTAAACTAACTTATATTGCAGCAATATCCCGCATAGCCACGGATGATGCGCGTGATTGAGCGTGGCATGTCACCTAGTGTCTTCTATGGCCTATACGTATGACATGAAGAAATGCTTCTGCATGTCATTCAGGAAGTGCCAACGCAATAGGAAAAGGAAAATTTCACAATCAATTTCCTCAGAAAAACAGCAACGAAAAGCATCGAGATGAAGCCACGAACGAGCCAGAAAGGAAATATCGGGTACCAAGGAAGTTACGTGTACGCGTAAAGAAATGAGTAATTCGTGATGTGGCAGAAAATATGACTAACCACAAATATGTGCTTTTTGCGATTAGGCCTATTCATATCAACCCAACTAGGACTGCATTAAATGCCGGGAATGGGGTCAATGCAGTTTCATGAAGCAGGCTTGAACTTCCACAATGACATTGTCGATGATTACCGCTGTGATCTCTGTTGTTATGATCCGGAAACACATGCTATCGGCGTACTTACCCGCCGTGATTTTAGAATGTTTTTTTAATTCATCCCATAAAGTAAGTATATGTAGGTAGTGTCAACTCAAAAAGTATCTGTATACAGTGAAAATTTTTATGTGAAAAGATTCAGTTTTTTGCGGAGAATAAGTTCCTGAGGTCCAAAAAATTATTTGAGCAGTTTTGAAAAAAACTAAATTTTTGCCAATTTATATACTATCGACATGAAGCCCCGTTATAAGTAGTATGAAACAAGTTGGATATCAAAAGGAATGAATTCTCGCTGACAGGCATCGTAACTAAGCGGAAATTATGCTGATAAACAATGAAATCTAGCGAACGGCATTATAGTGGAAGTTTTCATGAAAAAGTCGAGATATTATTGTGCTTTGTTGGCTGTAATTTCATGTTTTTAATTTCTATTTTCATTGGCATGATTTTATGATTCACTTAACTTATGTTTCATTTCGTGAATCTGAATAGTGATGTGGAACCATTTACATCTATTTAAGTCAATTGAAATCATTGTCTTTGATTATGTGATTTTGCTCTGCCAGTGGCATGTTGCTCATGATATGATCACGCTTAAGAAGATTCTCTTGAGGTTCAGCATGAAAGCAAAAGCAGGTCATCGAGTTGCTAATTTCACAAACATAGCCGTTCCAAGGCTGTCATGACACGGAGGATCTGTAACATAATATAATCTTCTTCTGCATTATAGCATCATGATCATCAGTCAATTCCGTGTTAATTTCTTCAAAACTGCATAAATGTGCATATCTCACATTTGGAAACAATTCCAACTGTATCCCCCTCGAGTTCATTTAATAACATCGAAACTGTGCACACATTGGGGATTTAATATGTGCTGAAATGTATACTCTATCTAATATACCTACTCTATGATTCATCCTTTGGTTTTTCCACTATAAATTTCTATCATCGATTCCAATCCAATAATTCCTGTTTGATTTGAGTTTTTACGTGTATCTATTTGTCATATACTGAAATTCGAGTGAAAATAATGTACGGTATATTGTAGAAACTGCAGGTGTTTTTGCTTAGCGTGGTGCAATTACCCGACTTGACCCTACTTTCCCCGAAAGCAATATGGCCATTAACACTAGCTTAAACATGTTTGCTGCCCAACTCATCAGGTTCGCTAGGATTTCATCTGATGCTTCCGCCTTCATATCAAGAGCAAAGGGCATTTTCAATATCTTCAAGGAAAGAGGCTACAAGGTTAATCCACTGATAAATTCTTGCATGAAGTCCTTCTTGAGAGAAAGGTTCCTTGTTCATAACTTTTGTTGTTTTTCGCCTCGCCAAATACCTTCCATCATAGGAATGTTTGACTAACCGCTATTATCCTCATGCTGATATGTATCCGTTTGTTCTCATGCAACCAAATTTATTTGCAATTAACTTTTAGCTATGTTTCCTCACGCTTGGAGAAGCCTTCCTAATCGTTCATTCGATGTAGTTGGCCTGGCCACGCCATGTGGTACAGGTTGGAGGTTAGGGGCCGAAACCTTGCTTTATGCAGCCACATGGTTCCTCCCTGATGACTCCGTACATAGCGATCTCATTTTGGTTTCTCATGTTTCTTGATTTTCATCATTTATAATTTTGGTTAGCCTCTCGTCATGTTTCATGCCGAGCTCTCATCTTTATTTTATAGATGTACATGTAAATAAAATTGATTGTAAGTCTTGATTTTTTCCCTCCCTTTAAAAGTTGGGTCGACTGGCAGTTGTATGTATTACTTTCCCTACTGTATACTAAGGTACGTATCTGTGTGTTAGTATTGATTTATATTCATGCACTGTTGACTTTAAGTAACTCTCATACGATGATGAAAGTCATCCCAGTAGCCATTTATATAATAGAATATAATGCTTACTAATTTAAGTTATTAGTTAAAGTAGTCCTAATGAGGACTGATGGCGTTCTCCAATCCGCAAGTGTACAAAGGCAATGCTACTGTAACCATTGGATTAATCAGTTCTTAAAAGAACTCAATGTAGCTTTCTCGTGGCAACGAATTAAAATTGATCAGCTTTGGCCCAATATCTGGTAAAAATGGAAATCTTAAGACTTGTACTAATAACATAGATTCCAAACACTGCCGTATACACTTTCAAAATAGACGTCTAATATACTGTACCGACTACAGATGCTGATAGTGGAAATAGAATAAGACAATAGTCACCATAGGTTAAGGAAATTAAAAATGGATATAATAAAACAACAGGAAACCGATGAATAAAAATGGGAAAAGTGGAGGTAAAATATGGAAATACAACGATGCTACTACACCGATTACAAGTGAACTATATCTGACACTAGACAAAGTGGATAATGGTAAGAGTGGATAAGTGGAAAGTGGATAATGGAGGTAAACAATAGAACTACAATGACACTCTACTACACCGAAAGCAATGAAACTATACACACTATACCTAAGACTACACATGGAAAATACATACTATTTCTTCACTTGAATTTGTTATCACCAGTTTCTTCATCCGTCTGTACATGTAGTACTTCACGTAATGATTCCAAATATTCTTCCAGATGGGTGTGACATATTGTTAAAACTATTTTTCCGGAAATCCACCATCTGTATTCAAAATTAAAGTTAAAAAGTCACAAGCTTTCGGTGAGTGATGGTGTGAGAATGATGCAACATTGAAATGTTCAGATCAGCAATGAATAAAATTCACTAAGACACCAGCACAAGACAACGAAATCATAAAATTCAAGATAATTGATAATACTGATTATGTACATTGAAAGTAACCAACTAGAAAAGGAAAGATATGAAGAAAGAGGACAAAAATGTTGGTTTACAGCTTTAAGTGTTCGTGAAACTTGTGAATGACCGGATTCCAAATAGCATTCAATAACTTTTCTTTATTGGCTCGAATGTAGAGGGCTTCTTTGATTCTTCTTGAATTCAAATGTGGTTCATTGCAGACAATCTGTGCTTCAATAGGAGGTAAGTGCCAAGTGGTGATTCTTGTGAACATGCTCTGACACAGCCGATCGAAGACTTATGCCTTTGATGTCCGATAAATGCTCCTTTGCTCGCGTACTCAACTTCCTGCATGTTTCACCGATATAAAATTGCTCACAAGAAGGGCAGTTCCATTCTATAAATCACGTTACTTTTATCCTCAACTTCAGATTTATTTAAACCTTCGTCAATTGAGAACGTAAGGATTGTGAAGGCATAAAAACAACTTTTAAATTCAAAGAACGACATAGACGACTGAGTTTATCATTGATGCCCTTGTAATAAGGTAAGTATATATATCCTTTCGTGGGAGAAACAGTGTCATCAGATGAAAGAATATCAGTGGCGTTTACGGCTTTTTGGATGCAATTTCCCGAATAACCATTATCAGTAAAAACCTTTTGTAGAAATCGCATTTCCTTTTCCAAATGAATTTCTCTACAAATAGCTTTTGCACGGTGAACAAAGCATTTGACCACACCAGACTTAACATGATTGGAATGATATGAATCGTATTTTAGCAACGAATTTGTGTTCAGAGGTTTTCTGTAAACCCTGGTTGAAATTTCTTCTCCAGCTCGTGAAATAAGCACATCCAACATGGCGATTTCATTATCAGATTCACTTTCACATGTGAACTTGACTGAAGGATGCATAGAATTCAAATGTTCGAGGAATTTTGTCTCATCACCACCATTCAGAATCGCAAATGTGTCGTCAACATATCGGAGGTATAAGTGTATATTTCCCATAAACGATGAGATGGCCTTTTGTTCTAATGTTTGCATAAGTATCTCACATAAAATGGGAGACAAAGGTGATCCCATAGGGCAAGCTGATGTTCTATACCATTTATCAAGGCGTTTGAAACAGGAATCTATGCATATCAATAACAATTTCTCAATTGAGGAAGAAGACAACGATGTGCGCCATGGTAAGTCAGCATCATTGCGAATGAGACTCATAGCCATTTGCAATCCTTACGTACAAATCCTGTACATCAATCTCTGCCTTTTCGATTCCCACAAGTAAACAGATCCTGTTCATCCTCGAATCCCATAAACATGTAATCGATGTGTGATAAATATGTAGGCTAATCCGCCTTTACACAAACTTCGCCTCATACATCAAGACTTAACAATGGGAGCTCACTCATCTCCCGTAAGCCACGCTAAGCGCTCTGTATTCACTCTTCACCGCCCCCCACTAAACCTAATTTATGACACAATTTTCGACTAGGATAATTGTTTAGCTTTAGTGTCTTCCGTTTCCTGGATTCTTCGAATTTTTTAACCGTGACGTGATTTAGTTTAGTAATATTCTTAAATCATCTCGTTTTCTCATATTTTTCTCCATCTATTATTAGAATCAAATCGGTCGTCTTGTGTAGAAATGAATTTCAGCTTTCAGTCCAGGTGTTATATGTCTAGGATTCCATGATTCGAGTAAAAATTATCTTCCGTACGGGAGAAATCTGCTTTACAGGTCAAATAAAGTGATAGAATATTTACAATATATGCACGGACACAAGTAACTTATTTGACCTTCCAGTGAAGATAGATAAGCCTTGCTGCTATTTGTGCAATTTTCATTCAATATTTCGTGCTTAGAACCACATCAT
>CAJQUW010014707.1:0-11154 GCA_907163375.1 Prostheceraeus crozeri | reverse complement strand
TATTTTTTAAATTGTATTGCCAAAATACCTTCCATTAAAATCACTAGCATTAATATATTGTTATATTAGCAAAATATAAATACAGCAGGCAGTAATTCTGACACATTCTCACACTCCCCACACCGTACATGCCCACTATCCTCTATGCTATATAGATGGATCATAACAGTTTATACATACATACCAGAAAAGGAATTATGCAATAATGAAAACTAATACGTCCAACAAAATCACTTAGAAGTGCAAAGGAAAAGCACAAGATGAGGCTCAAACCGGCTTCATCTGTGTCCCACACTGTAAGCTGCGCGATACCAAAGCTACTACTTACGAAAGCAATTAGTCCGGCAGGCAGAGCGAGTTTCTGCAGGGAACGATGCCGACAATGAGACTTTCACAGAATGATGTACATCCCATGTCTACTACGGATCGGCTCATCTGCCATGTTCTACTGAGTTCCTCTTCTTGTCAGACAGGATCAAAGGAACGCACATTTCAATCCAATGGGACGCAGATTGCAGTTTTTGGCTAAAATGAAATTTTTGATGTTTTTGCTTATCAACTGGAGAGCATTAAGTCTACAGTCATAATTTTTGACATGGAATGTCTTCACGTTATTTTCTATGATGTGCATGTGTTATTGTCATGCTTCCAATCGGCAATGTAAGTGAGAATGTGGTTGAATGTGGATAAAGTTGCTTAAAATGTTTGTATTTGCCGACATTTAGAGGCTCGCCAAATCAAAATGTGCTTAGTTTTATAGACACGGGTGCATGAACATAAAAGTAAATGACCTGAAGACATTCCATGTCAAAAAATTATGACTGTGGGCTTAGTATCTTTCGTTTAATCAGAGAAAACATAGAAAATTTCATTTGAGCCAAAAACTGCAATCTGCGTCCCATTTGATTAACAAGTGTTTTTCTTTGATCCTGTCTGACAAGAGGAGGAACTCACTAGAACTCGGCAGACGCGCAGATTCGAAGTAGAAATAGGGTGTACATCATTCTGTGAAAGTCACACTTTCGGCCCCGTTCCCTGCAGAAACTCGTTCTGGCTGCCGGACTAGATGTACAAAACGAGAATAACAAAATTTACGAAAGCATTGTTGTTCATGCTCATATACAACGAAAGCGATTGGCTTTCCTGTTGGATGGTAGAGATAAACCAATAGGAAAACCAATCGCTTTCGTAGTGTATGAGCATGAACAAAAGTGCTTTCGTACATTTTGTTATTCTCGTTTTGTACATCGGTTTCGTATTCAAAATTAGCCATCTTTCGTACTCTTATAGTTTACACTGCAGACTTTTCACGGACAAATTAATCATATTTCATGAGGTTCAAAAGTTTTCGCTTGTAACACGAGTTATCAAAGAAATGGCCTCACAAGATACCTCGAAAGCTGTGTCATAGAACAATATTAATGTGGATTTTTGAAGGTAATAATGTAGGACATTTGAGAAGACGCAAGCGCCTGAGAATGCTCAAAAATCAAAGTTAATGATATTGTACGTAATTGAGATGGTTTGAGCAGCAGTATTGTGAATACACGTGCAGACATACGATAGATGAGATTTCTAAAACATGTTTCACATGCTCGATACAGATATCATAATTTCTTTTTTTCACATTGTACAATAGCCAAATTACGCACAACATGAGGACTGCCTAATATGCAAATACATCTACGTAGACATAGACAATTGCATAGATAAATTACGAATCGTAGATGGATAGTAGGCAATAGGTGAAAGTAGGCAAAATAGTTGTTTACACAACTAGTGGACGATTGCTTCTTCATAGCATTCCTCGAGTTAGATATCTTAAATGCCCGAAGCCGTAGGGGGAAGGTCATTTAAATCTAACGAGTTCGAATGCTATGATGAAGCAATCTCATGCACGAGTTGCGTAGAGAATTTTATATGGTGACTTGCTATGATAATCTATAACAGATTGTGATTGACATGTCTATGATTATCAAAAGCATTTGAATAGAAATCTAGCCTGACCACAAGTGTAAATACATGTGTAAATGTCTATATTCTCACAGATCTGAGCTACACTAAAGCAGGACAAGAGCACTCATAATTGACATATTTTGCTGCATCCAGTAAATATTGTCTCCCGAGTGGGCAACTATTTGCTTTCAAGGCCAAGTAAAGCGATGGGATATCTACATAACATGCATTGAGACAGATAAATTTATTTTAATGAGTCGCTGTATTCAATTTTGATTGTATGACACAAACTTTTTGTCTAGATGCATAATCTTTGCATTGGAAAACATAAGTTTGGCTTCATTGACCAACAGTAGACGAATTAAAATGAATTAAATGATTGTTGAATCATGAACGCCTACTGATTTCCAAAACATCAGCATGATGTCAGCCCAGGGTTCAGTTATGCAGACATCTCTCATGTCATTGAAGATTCGGCCTTCAGCCGCTGATGATCCTTCAAAATGAGATAAAAGTCTAACTAATGAGGTCATGCTCGTTTCCTGTGTACAAATGTCACTCAATATCAACAAATTGTGACCTCCGAGGATTAGATGAAAATCCGATTTACTAAGTCAAAAAGCACACAGATTGGAAATCAGCTGCACTTGCTAGTGATTCCGCTTCGCATTACCAGCACTCATAAAGGAACAGCTGCGAAGTTTCAGCGTAGTATTTTTCGTAATTTTATCTGGTTGCTAATTTTCCCCAGCGGCAATATTAATTCATTCCTGCATGACAATACGCCTGTATAAACTGCTGCGATTGCCCTTAGGAAGTTCTGACCCATAGAGCAGGTATATTAGGTAGAGTGGGAACTCCGCGTTTATTAAATCCCCAATGTGTATACATTTTCGAATTTATTAAATGAACTCATGGGAGATACAGGTGGTATTGTCATCAAATGTGAAATATACAAATCTTTGCAGTTTTTCAGAAATTGCCACTGAATTGAGTGATCATGATTGTAATGCAGAAGGAATGATGGTATTTTACAGATCGTCCTTGTCATGACAGCCTTGGAGAGGTAATGTTTGTTAAATTAGCAACTCGATAACTTGCTATTACTTTCATACTCAACCTCAAGAGTGTTTTCTTAATAGTGATCATATCACAGGCAACCTGACACTGGTAGAACAGAATCACTTAATCAAAGACACTGACTTCAATTGACTTTGAAAGATGTAAATAGGTCCACATCACTATTCAGATTCTAGAAATGAAACATGAATTTAGTGAATCATAAAACCATGTCGGTGAAAATTGAATTAAAAACTTGACATTTAAGCCAAGAAAGCAAAATAAGATCTCGACTTTTCCTGAAGACTTCGATCATAATACGAATCATGAAATTCCCTTGACAATCGGCTTAATTTCCGCTTAGTTAGGATGCTTATTAGCAAATAATCATTTCTTTTGATATCCAACTTGTTTCATACTACTTATATAGGGACGTCATCTCGGTAGTACATAAATTGGCAAAATTTTGATTTTTGTTAAAACTGCACAAATAATTTTTTGGACCACGGGAACGTTATCTCCGCAAAAAACTGAATATTTTCAAAAGAAAATTTTTGCTGTATGCAGATACCTTTTTTGAGTCGACACTCTAACTATATATCCCTTATTACTTTATGTTCTGATTGTTCTGATCAACACCGCTTTGATCTGGAGGTTTTATAGCATCGCCTGATTTCTCAGTTGCATGAAACATGATTGTGCTAGATATAGAAATCAGTGTATCAACCGACACATTTCACAAAAAGATCTAAAACTATAACTCTATTACACAGCGGTGCAAAACTGGCAATTGAGAATTAATCTAGCCTTTGAGAACGCGATTACGCCTGAGAGATGTGAGACGGAACAACTCAGAATTATGTTGGTTGTGAAAATCGCCTTGAAGTCTTTAATATGAAGATCCGTGAAACGTGAAATGACACTCAATGAATAATGCAGAATAACTGAAAAAATTGAGAAAGAGAGAGGGAGGGAGACGAGGAGGCCCCGCCTTGTCGCTCGCGCTGTTTTCGTTCAAAACGAACCCGTATAGGTAGAGATTTCGAGTTGAATCATCATCAGCACCTATGAGAGAGAGAGAGAGACCTACAGAAATGAAGTAGGTGACAGGATGCTGCGAGTATCAGTTGATTTAAAACCGACTTTATACAGAGTGCTATTACGGCCTTTAATACAATAAGAGATCTAAAAATCTGATCTCAGTAATACTGTAGGTAAGTTCAACTCTAATACTGCCATAAATACTATTTGCATATGTACAAAACGTTTTAGAGAGAGAGAAGTGCTCTACAACAGCATCTTTTCGGTTATCGAGAAAAATGAAGGAGAAACATCATGCAACCACTGGACTCAAAGATTGGTTTGTGACTAACCTGAGCGTCCAACTCTGTCGTGGTTGCACAAACATCCGAATGCTTCCTCTTCAGTGTGTTGCTGATGACGTGGAGATTACACTGCTTAGAAATCCGAATGCTTCCTCTTCAGTGTGTTGCTGCATGCGACGTTAGATACCACTGCATAGACTACCTCCCGAGTGCTTCCTCTTCAGTGCTGATGCTGATCGACAGAGCAATTGCACTGCAATAGAAAATCTGAGTGCTTTCCAATCTTCAGTGTGTCATCTAGCTGCGATTGACGTGGAGCAATCTCACACTGCATAGCAAAATCTCGACCGTGCTCCATCCTCTCTCAGTGTGTTTTGCTTGATCGACTTCGAGATTACAAACTGCATACGATAAATCCTTGATTGCGCTCCTCCATTCCAGTGTGTTGCTGATGACGTGCAGATTGCACTGCATAGAAATCTGAGTGCTTCCTCTTCAGTGTGTTGCTGATGACGTGGAGATTGCACTGCATAGAAATCTGAGTGCTTCCTCTTCAGTGTGTTGCTGATGACGTGGAGATTACACTGCATAGAAATCTGAGTGCTTCCTCTTCAGTGTGTTGCTGATGACTTCGAGATTACACTGCATAGAAATCTGAGTGCTTCCTCTTCAGTGTGTTGCTGATGACGTGGAGATTACACTGCATAGAAATCTGAGTGCTTCCTCTTCAGTGTGTTGCTGATGACTTCGAGATTACACTGCATAGAAATCCGAATGCTTCCTCTTCAGTGTGTTGCTGATGACGTGGAGATTGCACTGCATAGAAATCTGAGTGCTTCCTCTTCAGTGTGTTGCTGATGACTTCGAGATTACACTGCATAGAAATCTGAGTGCTTCCTCTTCAGTGTGTTGCTGATGACGTGGAGATTACACTGCATAGAAATCTGAGTGCTTCCTCTTCAGTGTGTTGCTGATGACGTGGAGATTACACTGCTTAGAAATCCGAGTGCTTCCTCTTCAATGTGCTGCTGATGACCTAAGATTACACTGCTTAGAAATCCGAATGCTTCCTCTTCAGTGTGCTCCTGATGACGTGGAGATTACACTGGCATATATTATCCGAAGTAGCTTTCCTCCTTCAGTGTGTTGCTGATTGACATGGAAGACTTACACTCGCACATAGAAACTACCGAGTTGCTTCCTCTTCAGTGTGCTCACTGGATGCGCGAACGATCTGGCGATTCTCCTACCACACTGCAGTAGAACAACACCGAGGTGCTTCACTCTTCCAGTGGTAGCTTGCTGATCCGCACCTTGGAGATTACACTGCATAGAAATCCGAGTGCTTTCTCTTCAGTGTGATCCTGATGACGTGGAGATTACACTGCTTAGAAATCCGATTGATTCCTCTTCAGTGTGATCCTGGATGACAATGAGATTACACCTGCTTAGTCACACAATCCGAGCTGCATCTCCTCTTCAATGTGCTGCTGATGAACCTAAGATTACACTTGCTTAGAAATCCGAGTGCTTCCTCTTCAGTGTGCTTGCTGATGACCTAGGAGATTGCAGTGCATAGAAATCCGAGTAGACATCCTCTTCATTGTGCTCCAGATGACGTGGAGATTACACACTGCATAGAAATCCGAGTGCTTCCTCTTCAGTCGTGTTGGCTGATGACGTGGAGATTGCACTGCATCCAGGAAACTCCCGAATGCGCGTTCCTCTTCAGTGTGTTGACTGATACGACCGATGAGCTGCCCCACTTACACTGCATCTAGCAAAATCCGAATGCTTCCTCTTTCAGTGTGTTAGCTGATGACGTGGCAGATTCTCCACTGCGTAGAAATCCGCGAGCAATTAATCTTCAGTGTGTTTGCTTGATCGACGTGGAGATTACACTGCATTCTAGAAAATCCGAATGCTATCCGTTCTTCAGTGTGTTGCTTGGATGACTTGAGATATACACTGCTTAGAAATCCGAATGCCTTCCTCTTTCAGTCTGTTCTGATGACAATGGAGCGATTACATTGCTCTTAGAAATCCGAATGCTCCCTCTTCAGTCGTGTTTCCTGAATGACATGGAGATTACAACTGCTTAGAAATCCGAGTGCTCTCCTCTTCCAGTGTGTTGGCTGATGATCGTTCGGAGATTACACTGCTTAGAAATCCGAGTGCTTCCTCTTCAGTGTGTTGCTGATGACTTCGAGATTACACTGCTTAGAAATCCGAGTGCTTCTTCTTCAGTGTGCTCCTGATGACTTGGATATTACACTGCTTAGAAATCCGAGTGCTTCCTCTTCAATGTGTCTTTTGCCTGAGCGATGCACGTGGATGATTACACCTGCCACATAGAAATCCGGGGGGGGGTGGGGGGGAGTCGCTTCCCTCGACTTCAGTGCGTCTACCCTCCTAGAAGACAGTGGAGATTAACACTCGCGCATCAGAAATCCGAGTGCTTTCCTCTTCAGTGTACTACCTGATGACATGAGAGATTAAACCTGCGCGTAGCCCAAATCCGCAGAATGCTTGCACTCCTTCAGTGATGTCCTCTGCCCTGCGCGATGACACACACTGTGGAGACAATTACACTGCAATAAGAAATCCGAGTGCTCTCCTCTCCTCCTTCAGTGTGGCTGCTCGATGATGAGTGGACGATTACACTTGCAAGCGGAAGCATCTCTCGGATTTCTATTGATTTTAATTGACTGGCTTGAAACTTGCTGCATGCGATGACGTGGAGATTACAGAGCATTAGACGTCTTAACAAATTCTCCACCTTCATTACCCAAGAATTTCACAAGCCAGTCACAATTCGTTGACCCATGAATCTTTAAGAAATGTGATCTATTCGTCAGTTTTTCCTGTCTGTGAGTGTCTCAGTGGTTGAACAGACATTCTTCATGCAAATCATTCCTAAATGCACTACTATCACTTTCTTCTCCGAATCCATCAATCAGCATTGAAGTAAAGTTTCTTGCTTGTCACAAATCAATCTTCTGCATTCCTTTCTAGTTTCATCAATTAGAATTCTGTCAGACTAAATGATGGATAATTCCACTGTTTATGTTGTTTGTCTAGACACAAAGCTCGAACGAATTATTAATGGAACTTAATGAAATTGCTCATTTATCATCAATCTAGTCTACAAACATCCTGAAACAAACTTGATATGCCGACATACCTGGAAAACACGACAATGTGACCCTTATTTTTCCAAAACGATCATTCGAGAAGAATGCGACAAATTGCAATGAACATTCATCAGACTACGGATTGTCAACAATTAGTTTGCAGAACGAGTTTGTGTAGGAAACGAGGCCGAACAATGCGAGACTTTCAACAGAAACATCGATGAGTCACAAACCTCCATAGTCCGGCAGCCAGCACGCGAGCTGCTCTTTCTGCAGCGGAACGAGACCGAAAATGCGAGCACGATCTCACAAGAATCTATGTCTACACCTCATAGTCCGGCCAGAACGCCAGCATGAGTTTTCACTGTCAGGGAACGAGGCACGACATATTCGAACCCACTCTTCACAGAACATGACTGTACACCATCCCTCGATCCGGACAAGCCACCCCGGCACGAGTTTCTTCAGCAGGGAACGAGCGCCGCACCAAAATCGAGATACACTCTCACAGAATCTGATGTCACACCTCATAGTCGGCGGCCACAACCTATCGCCCACCGCCATGAGCCAAGTTTTTCCTGTCACGGGAACCGAGGCCGAAAATCGTGAGACTTTTCAAACAGAACTGATGTACACCCTAACACCTTCGCCTACACTATTCTGACATCTGCGCGTGCCCTCGCGCCCGAGTCTCCTCCCCAGCGTGAGATTCCTCCTTCTTGTCAGCACTAGGATCAAACCGAAAACCCAACACACAACTGGGACAACTTCCAATGGGAACGCAGATAGCAGTCCATCGCCCACACGTTCTCCTTCCGGAGCCTCTCATACAACACTCTCTATGCGCTAAAATGAAATTTTTTTGTAATCTGAGCCTGTATCCCTCGTATATCAAACACTAAAAATCTCACTACCCGTCCCCAGACCAACTCATAATTTTTAACGCACTCGCGCGAATCAGCCTCATTCAGGTCACTTTCCTTTCCTGTTATCATGTACACCTCTTTCTATAAAAGCTAAACTGCAATTCTTAGCGACTTATCTTTGCGGCCGCGCAGTCCTCTTAATGATCCAGCAAACACAACACAGCTTTGAGCAACATTCTCTCCACTGGCCACATTCAAAGCCCACATTCCTACACATACATCAAATGCCGATCAGAAGCATGATAATAGCACATGGACATCATCGGAAATGACCTGAAGACATTGCCATGCCAAAAAATTATGACTCTGGGCTTAGTACTTTTCGTTTAATCAGAGAAAACATAGAAAATTTCATTTTATCCAAAAACTGTAATCTGCGTCCCATTGGATTTACATGTGTTTTACTTTGATCTTGTCTGACAAGAAGAGGAACTCACTAGAACTCGGCAGACCTGCAGATTCGTAGTAGGCAGAGGGTGCACATCATTCTGTGAAAGTCTCAGTTTCAGCCTTGTTCTCTGCACAAGCTCGTGCTGGCTGCCGGACTATGAGGTGTACATCATTCTGTGAGTCTCATTTTCGGCCTCGTTCCCTGCTGGCTGCCGGACTAAATCAACTGCTGTGTTGTGAGGGTATTTTCTTGTTATTCTGAACAAAGCCTCAGCAATTAAGGCGTTGAATATGGCATGTCGGTGGACGTCAGGGCGATGACAGAAGATGGAAGAGCAGGTGCAGAGGTGAAGGTGATAGATCATTGAGGTGGAGAGAGTTCGATGCGACAGAAAATGGAGGCGGTTGAGCAAGGTGCGTGAAGACCATCTCTCACATTGGATTGGAGGCGGCTGGGTTGACCAAAAGCAGAAGAAAGTGATAGTGAGCAAAAAAACTGCTCAAAAACACTGTGATCCAAATAACTATTACGCGAGGGATGCAATGGGCACGACTTTGTGATCAGAATGCGTGAGGATCGTGAAACAGAGAAGTAACGGGGACGCGCATGATGACGCAGGGGAGACTGTGATTTCGCTGCACCTAAATATACCACCAGCTACACGCAGCTTCAAATATTGAAGTTTGAAAGTTTGGCCTTCAGCACTTCGTATGCGTGATTCGTGAAATTGTCGAAAAAATGCCACCTTCTATGTCACGTGTGTGCAACCCTTCAATTGCTTCACGCGCAGTGATCGGTGGTTGAAGAATATTCGGCAATGAAGAAACGAATAAAATGGTCAATGTTGGAGTACATACTTCAATCTCAGTTGATGGCACAAACTAACCCTACCATGAATCATTCGCAATATGCGTCTGTATGAAGAGAATGTTGAATTCGGAAGATACAGTGTAATCCGGATAAGCGGGACAAAAATCAGGAAACGATTTCATCACATAGAAATTCCTCCGCTTTAGCGGGACACTTTTCACAGTCACTCCACTTTAGCGGGACTTTTTTTACAGCAAAAAATTTTTACTGTCGATTTGCATCTCTCCAGGGTACTTGTCTCGAGAAGAATTTTCTTGCATACAGAAGTTTTGCCTCGATTGAAAAGAGTATCTTCGCGGAATCGAGTGAAGGAAAGAAGCAGACTATACTTGACTCTTTTTTCAATAGGTCTAACTGTTAGTGAATTATCAATAGAGATGCTTGTTTTTTCCTAAATGAGGAAGTTTTATTGCGGATGTACGGACAATACAAAATGGACTGAATACACAATTGTACATGTAGGTAAATGGTTAATAGACCTAGAATGGACCACACACTGTGTAGCCTATACTTGTCGCTTAAATATCAGTACGATGCAGCAAATTAACTTGTGTGCGTTGCAGTGCATTTAGAATATCAAGATCTTTACTTCGCACTTATACATTCTTGCTTGATGAGCTGCCTCACAGAATTGAAAGAACATCCTAGCCTAAGTTTTACAAATAAATCTACTATAGAACCAATGTTACAGACAAAAACAATGCGTAGGCATAATTTTGCTATAAATACACTAAAAACCTATAGTCCGGGAGCTAGCGTGAAGTTGTGCAGGGAACGAGGTAGCACATAAAACTTTCACATAGCATAGTACACTTCTAACCTACTGCAAAACTTCGCGTCTGCCGGATCAGATCATTTGCTTTTAAGAAATAGAGAGGATAACAAAATCCTATGTATTTCCAGTGGTAAAATTGTGACATTTAAGGTGTTGACTCCATTTTTTCGAATTTTTGCTCATAAAAGTTACACAAATTGGTATTTTGTTGAACTGGTTATTATAGAAATCATCTACAGATCATGATCTTTCAAATGAGTTATCATTCATTGACAGAGGATGAAGTAAAGTGTACAAACAGACACTTTTCGTTGATGTAACTGCAAATTTTAACATAGAAATTTCAGGAAAATTGTTGATATAGCTATAAACGAAAAGTGTCTGATTGTACACTCTACTTCAATCCTCTGTCACTGAATGATAACTCATATTGAAAGATCATGATCTGTAGATGATTTCTATAATAAACCTGTTCAACAACAATACCAATTTTTGTAACTTTTATGAGCAAAAACTCGAAAAAAATGTAGTCAACAACCTTAGATGTCACAATTCTGCCATTGAAATACATAGGATGTGTTATCCTCTCTAATTCTGAAAGCAAATGACTGATCCCGGCAGACCGAAGTTTTGCAGTAGGTTAGCGGTGTACTATGCTATTGAAAGTTTTATGTACTTACCTCGTTCCCTGCCAACTTCACGCTGGCTCCCTGACTAC
>CAJQUW010014706.1:0-16832 GCA_907163375.1 Prostheceraeus crozeri | reverse complement strand
CCGTATATACTCGCATATAAGCCGATCTCGCATATAAGCCGACCATCTAAAATTGCTTTAGAATTACCAGTTTTTGCAAAAACCCGCATATAAGCCGGTACTCAACTTATCTAATTTTACACTTTATTTTTGGGTTCATAGAATCATTTGTTACTGTAAAGATGATAAATGCTTACTTTTATGTTACATACTAAAAGAAATAGAAGAAATTTTTTTATTTCTAAGAAACCAAACCGTGTACCAATGACGTCGGCTTCATCATTACCTCTAGCTTGGTTACGGCTCGCCATGGTGGACACCCAACCAATAATAAAAAAGGCAGATAGCGATGAAAACGTGTAGCTGGAAAATTGGCATTAGTATCTGTCCTTGTGTTCATTTTGTTTTATACGCATATAAGCCGACCCCCTGATTTCAGCATTGTATTTTATACTTCTAAACTCGGCTTATATGCGAGTATATACGGTAACCGATCAGATTAAAAGTGATGTGTCTCTTCTGTTCATTGCTCAGATTGAAGAATTGCAAATGCAAGCAATTCCGATAATTTTGCGGACGATTTACATCGGTCTTATCTAAAGTCCTGACCGGAAAAAGTAAATCATAAGAGCGTGTCACTGATTTCCCCCTCGTTGAGGGGCAAGTAGATTCTCCAAGAAGTCACAGCTAAAACCTTCACAGAGTTGTATGCGCAAACTTAATTAAGTCCCCCTGCAACCTTCAGCATAGATGGATGTTTAAGTAAACTTTGGGGGCGGTAATCAAGACAACACCCGATTGTAAGCAATCTCTGAATATCCGCCCCGACAAGCACATGGGGAGGACGTATCATGTGACAATGCTATATCTGAAAAGGAAAAGAAAAATATACGGCGTTGGTATGAGGAAAATTTCCTGCGACATACAAATCTGATATCTATATTTGACACCCCAGCAACAGACACTTTTTCTTCTTATTTACCGATTCGTTAGGTGGAAAATGCCATCATACTTGGGTTCTTGATAGTAAGAGTTCATCTCGGAAATCGCGTGTTGATGAAATGGCAAAGGTAGGAAGTTTTGGTGATAAATTTGTAGATGTCTTGAGAAGTCAAGAGAAAGAGTCAAGAGTTTTGATGTGAAACTTTTAAATTTCTTTGATTGTAATTTATTTCGGTCAATATTCATTGACTGATGATGGTCAATGCATATTGACCGAAATTTGCAATCAAAATGATTTAAAAGTTTGAAACTCTTGACTATTTCTATCATTCACGAAATAAGCAAGTTTTAGGTTTTGAGATAACCACATCATACACTCGTACAGGTACAATTATGGAATCATATTGTCTTGTTCCTGCCCTACAGTGGTCTCCATGAGTCGATGGTTTAATGTTTGGTCTTAGAAGTCGGCAGGAAAGGTATCCGAATATCAAACCGCTCCAACTAAGGTCTAAGCATCGGTGGGTGAGTAGAGACGTTCGGACTTTTTCTCTGTTCCAGTCCTACATAATGACAGTAACGGAAGGAAAGCATTGATCTAAAACGTCTCAGTCGACCAATTCTGTTCTGAAGTGTTTTCCAATGCTATATCTTTCCGTCATTAATCTTGTACTGTGCGTACTACTACCTTGTGTGGCATGCACCAATGGTCATTTTTTACTAACAATAATTCCTTCAAATTAATACACAGCCTAAACGCGCGTGCTGCTTGCAGTTTGAGAACAAATTGAGAAAATTGAGAAATTGAGAACAGTTTGAGAAAATTGACACCTCAAAACATCAAGCATCACAAGAGAATTTTTCAGAAAATGGCTTCGAGTGAACTAAACTATCGATTATATACTAATTGGCATCAATGAACTAAAAACAAATCACAAAAAATGGAAATTACATCTGTATATTTCCGGAGTGGTCGGAAATCATGGATCCTGACAGCCTGTTTCCATCCCTCACATTTAATAATAATAATAATAATAATAATAATAATAATAATAATTTCATGTAGCCATTTCAAAAATGCCAAACAATAGAAGACCAAAATGATACAGTGATTACGGAGGAAGATATAAAGAACAAGCTTTCTAACATGTCCAATTGGAAAGCACCTGGTCCAGACAATGTGCAGATATTCTGGATCAAGAAATTGACGAAGTTACATCCAAGACTCGTGCGATGCTTCAACCAATTGTTGCGACAGCCCCACACGCTTCCTGAATGGCTAGTCAAAGGTCGCACATTGTTCATTCAAAAAGACAATATTTACAAGCCATCATCACCAGATAAACTTTCAGGCCCTATTACGTGTCTCCCAAACAATGTGGAAACTCCTATCCGGAGTGTTGGCCAACAGAGATAAACGGCCACATAACAGCAAATATAACATCATGAATCCAGAACAAAAAGGAGCACGTTCAAAATGCAGAGGAACAAAAGACCAGCTCGCCATCGACAGGACAATAACATCTGACAATAAGAAACGTAACACGAAACTTGTCAATGGCGTGTGGATTGACTATCTGCAAGGCTTTCGATTCAATTACCCCACACATGGATCATTAAGTGTATGAAGATGTATAAGAGTTGACGGAGCTATACAAGCGCTAGTAAAGAAATATATCAATGGGATATTGGCAGACCGACATTGACACATAATGAAGGACACAATAGGCGATGTGACAGTCAGAAGAGGGATCTTTCAAGGTGATTCGCTCTCCCCATTACTATTCTGTATGGCTATGAATCCTCTGAGTGAGATACTACACAAAACCAAACAGGCATAGTGCTAAAAGGCGGACAAAGAATCAATCACCTGCTATATATGGATGACTTGAAACTCTACGGTAGAACAGAAAGTGATATAAACTGTCTTATAAATACCGTGAATATATTCTCCAACGACATCAAAATGAAATTTGGAGTCGATAAATGTGCCCGCATTGTCATCCACCGGGGAAAAGTAGCTCTCCAGCAATGGTGTCGAAATTGACGGAGTATGCATACCAGATGTTAGTAACGAAGGATACAAGGATCTGGGCATACCACAGTATCGGACCAACATGGATGACAAAGCTAAGAAGAAAGCTGGTACAGAATTACAAAAAGAGGACTAAGAAAGATACTAAAGTCAAAGTTGAATGCAATCAATAAGATACAAGCCATTAACATGTACGCAATACCGGTCATCAGCTACACGGGGAATAATCAAGTGGACCAAACAAGAACTAGAAGAACTAAATAGAAAAACACGAAAGTTAATGAATATGTACGGTGGCCTCCATCCACGAGCAGACGTCGATCGCCTCTACCTTCCGCGGGCTCGGAGGTGGAGAGGGGTTTGAAAGATGTCACTGAGGTTATAGAAGGAGAAGACAGAAGCCTTAGAGACTACATTACCCATAGCAACGATCCACTGCTGGCGGTGGTGAGAGCGGCGGTCTCTATAAGCCGAAGTCGGAAACTACCGCGGTTGGAGGAAGAAGACAAGCGAAGACAGGCTCTTAAGATGGGACAATAAGGCTCTTCATGGACAATACAAAAGACAGATGAAAAGAGGTTACAACAACAACGGCATGCTATGAATGGATGAAATCAGTGAAGGTGAAGTTGAAAATCGAAACTGAGGCACTCATAACAGCAGCACAAGACCAAGCCCTCAACACAAGGCTCATGCAACATACATCATAAAAATCATCATCAGACCCTAAGTGCAGAATGTGCAATTCAGCGGATGAAACGGTGACACACATCTTGACTTCGTGTTCGAAATTGGCCGCAACTGAGTATCTAAGACGCCACAACGAAGTTGCAAAATTGATACACAGAAGTATATGCGAACAATACAGCATTCAAGTCAGCAAGCAACCATGGAGGCATGAGCCGAGATCAGTGGAGGACAATGATGTGATAAAAATACTGTGGGACTTGAGATTCGAAATGATTAGACTAATAACAGCAAGAAGACCTGACATACTACTCGTGACAAGGTCAAGAAAACAGGAATTATAATCGATATAGCAGTGCCAGACGATCGCATATAAGTAAAAGGGAACGCGAGAAGATTGAAAAATACCAAGAACTAAAGATGGAAATACAGAAATTGTGGAACATTAAAGTAAAGGTCATGCCAATCGTCGTGGGAGCCCTTGGTGCACATACAACACAGCTGCAGGGATATCTCGCACAAATCCCTGGACACCACTATGTACCCGACTTGCTTAAGGCAGCGCTCCTCGGAAGTGCCCACATCCTCAGGCGCATACTTGACCTCCCTGAGTCCTGGTAGGACTCCGAGGCCATAGTAGTATCTTCCCGACCTAATGTTGTGCATGGGTCGTGTACTAAAAAAAAAAAAAAAAAAATAATAATAATAATAATAATAATAATGACGTTTATATTTATCAACAAAGCCTCAGTACTGTGAATCGTGAGGCTGGTACATATACGGAACTTACGATCATAATGATTTACGGAAATAAAGAAAGTCAAGTGATAGATGAAAAAAGCCACTGTTTGATAGTCGTATCATTGTCATAATGAAAGAGTTCGCTCTCATAGAAGAATTGCATACAGGAACATAATACTTGTCGGAGAAGGTAAGTCGTCTGGGTGTTAGGTGATGTAAGGGATGATCAGACTCAGTCGAGAAGGATTTGAAAATGCGAAGGCCGATCATAAGTCGCCGGTATACCAATGGAATGAAATGCTTGCAAGTGCATTGAGAAGTCCCAAAAATGATTCTATGCGCATGGTCTTGTACCTTAATCATCATATTGCTGTTCAAAGCGCTTGTGCTGGCAAAAAGAGGGGCTGCATACTCAGGTATACTCCTCACACAATTGTTATGAATTTTAACCAAATCGGGAACAGATAGAAACCGCTTCAATTAACGCAAAATATGTATCCGCGAAGAAGCTTTCTTAGTGATACAGCGCACATGTTGTTTGAAATTCAAACACGAATCAAAAGTAACACCAAGCACTTGAATATAATCTTTGACTTCAATACCCGTAATTTGATAATGTACAAAATTCCGTGAAATACATGACGTAAAAAACATCTGTAGACACTTATCCACTTTTCTGGACATCTTGTTAGTGATCGCCCAACTTGATATATCCTGATAGACTGAAAGTATAGGACTGCGCACAGTATCACGACGTAATTTAGCTATGATGATGATGTCGTCGGCATATTTTATCACTAACACATCCGAGTTGTTTGCAACCGGGATATCCGCACAGAAATAGCCAAATACCACCGGGCCAATACAAGACCCTTGTGGGATGCCACTTTTAACCGTTGTAATCTCCGTAATCATTTTTCCATTTCACACGCTGATATCGCGACGATAAGTATTTCCTTTTATCTTCAACAGTTACAACATTTGTTGAATTTATTCATTTCACCATTGAAAAACCTCATCTGCTTAATATTTTATTCACCATCTGATTTCTTTTTCAGACTATCTTGTGAATGTCTTCATTTCTAAATATATAAACGTGTCATGTGATTAAATTGAGGATAAAACGATTTGAATTCTGAATTTTTGATGTTAATTCAAGTCATCATGTCTGCAAACACACACATTTTGACCACACCAAATGGATTACACAAAATTCTCTTTAACTTGACTTTGATCATTCCTGGTCTACCAGAATAATCTCTACCTTTTTCTACTTGTTTTTCAGTCTCCATAGAGCTGCAGTCTTCATATACTTCAATGCATGAACCATAAAATCCTGACTTTGATCCCTTGAGTGTTCTGTCTTATGTTCTTTTGATAAAGCAAGAGTACTGCTGAGATGTAATGAGACAGCGATTGAAAATCAAAGTCAAGTTGGATTTTATGAAGTAGGAAATTTGAAAGAAAACATTTGTATCATTTTCTATTTCCTTTCATCATTGAGAAATGCACTTTTCTCTCAGAAAGCTCGATCAAATAGCTCAAATTTGTGATGGTAACCTTTGATGTGACGCTGGTTTAAAAATCACATAAATCCTCTGCACTCTAGGGAGTGCAAATACGTTGCCACACACGCGCAATGAAAATTAAAATAAAACTGGATTCTGTGAGACTGAATTCAGGAATGATTGATGGCCTTGGGAGAAATCTGAAAATCAACGAAGATCAACAAATAGGAAAATTGTCAATGACAGACATAGAGAAAGACTATAATAATTGAATTTTCTATGAATTGACATTCAACCTGATTATAACAATTCCATTCATTAAAGCGCACCTCAAACTCCGATCCATCATTTCGAACAAATATGCTCCCACATCGCGTGTATTTGTACTTGATGTATAAAGCACATATCACTGATCGGTAAATATCCAAATCGCAATACGAATCATCGTGATGAAAAACAAGAGATTCATGATCATCAGATGTTCTATTACGCAATGAATCATTGGAAACAATGAGATGGATGGACTTGTCTTTCTTCCACGGCACGTTTGATCCTCGGATCTGTCTTGGAGAGGGCAACCCTGCCACCACAATAGTAGTGACCAACGCGGAAATCCCGCTTCGCAGAGGCAACAAAGGTGGCACTATTGAGAGCAGTTGCTGGAAGTCGGAGATCGAGAAATCATCGCAAAGGCACTTTGTTTGTTAAGATATTCTGGCAGTCTGAATGACAATGAAATGTACAACATGTGGCGCTAACCATTCCTTCAATATGTTATGAGATTTCCTTAACAATCTTCTCAGCTCTTATTCTCTGCTCGTTCAAGAAATAAAATTTAAGGTAATTGGTAGGTACCATGCGGGAAAACCGAACTAGAACGCATGCTTTAAAGAATTCTAAAGATGCGTAGAAATTCGAACTCAGTGATTTGGATTCTCACACTTCTGATGAAAATACTCTGCCATCAAGAGGAAAGATCATGGGAACTGACAGTGTCAGCGTTTACCCAACCAAGAAAGCAAGCCGAAGTCATCAGTCAAAAGAGTTGATGCTGCTCAGCCAAACTATTTCAAGAATTGTTTGAATGACATGGATGAAGTTGATTTGCAGAAACAGATTCATCGATCAGCATCGTCGAACGTGAGAAGTTGATAAAGGACTCTGACGCGACCGAATGCGATGCTTTTCGCTGGACATGGACGCGACGTGTCGCAAATTCGCGGATCCGATGAAAAGCTCCATCGCGTCTGCATCCCTGGTTTCATACAAATAAAGATAAAAAAATGAACTACACAGATCAAGGTTGGGTAAAATCTTGGGAAGGTTCCAAAGACCGAAGGTCGAGAAATCAGAACCCGAGATTGTGAGATTGTTGCCGTATTTCATCCTTTTTGGTGCCTTTATTCCCAGAATATAAAGTGATTAGCAGATTTGTCAATATATGGTTTAGTCGTGCATTTTTCAAATGAATATCGTATTTTTCGGAGAATTCATTCAACACATGTTTTAAGTCCTTTGATGTAGGTTAACTTATTTGTGTTACAGAAATATCCTCTAAAACCTCAGAGGGTATATTCTACAGGTTGTATTGCTGCTCAATTGTAGGCCTACTTAAATTGTCTGTAAACTTAATTCAGTTCCCACCACTTTATATTTAACCTTAATTTAATTATTTGTGATTCTGTATAATTTTTGATTGATTTGATTGTGGATATCATTTTCATTATTTATGCCGAATATTATGGTAAGCACAATAGCACAGATATCCAAATAACTAAATTTAGCGTTGAAGTTGAGTGGGTGTCACAGAGAATCAACTTAACAATGATGTGATTCCAACTTAATAAATCGGTTTCGTTGTACCACTCTCAAGATTTTGTGATACCAACCCAACGGAAGATTATCCATCACCGTACCTGCGAGAGAAGTGCGACTATTGGGGATTCTCAACGGACGCACCTTGGTTTAAGTGGGTCTCTACGCCTGAGCTAAAGTAATGCCTTATATATTCCCACTATGCTTGAGTGTGCAAATTGCACGCTTACTGACTTGCATGCGTAAACTCATGACACCCATGAGACTTGATACCTTTGGGAAAATGGCAACAGTGTTAACCACACTTTCACCAAACATTATCATTCAATCAGAACATGTACAGCCACTTATAAACGCTATAGAAAACATTTGAGGTACCAAGGGACGTCAACATTACTTCTAGAGATTTTTCTATCCCAATGAATCTTCAAGATCTCTTGTGGTTTTGAATAGACCCCTGGTATCATAAAGTCGACAGGATTCATAGTAATTGCAGACATTTAAGAAACACAGAGTGCTGTATGACAGCATAACTGATGTCACTTTTAGTCACGTCAAATCAGGTAGGTTATGGCGATAGCGCAACGAACATTATTCTCATATTTCCATGTATGGGATTCGATAATCTTTCACCTCGGATGTCGAATACAATATCAGAATAGTTGTGCACGAGGTGAGATTGCAGCAACTGATTCATGAAGTAATTGGGATCTGAACATGATGGGTAGATATATCGAAATGCCTCATGGCAGATACTCGAACAGTTGATGTACTACTATTACATAGTAAATTATCAAGATGAGGTGGTTACACCGTGAAATGTGTAGAAGTAAACACGATTTTGCCAATTTCAGATAAACATTTTGCTGCAAATAATTAACATCGCTTTATTGCCTTGTAGAGATTCTATCTAATTAAGTAAGCAGGGGACACATGAAACAAAGCTATCTAGTTCTGTATTCATCAAAAAAAGGGTAAAGAAGTCATGTATGGTTTTCTTCTGTAATGAATATTCATGCACGTGTATACGTGCTTCATAAAGCTAATTATGACACTTACATAACACGTACAACCGTGATTTACTGAATAGTGATAACTACACAAACATTTCACTACACATGCCTGTTCGATAGCAAATCGTCTCGAAGATTTGGTACTGATGTTGGATAGAGCCACGTTTAACATGGAATGATTTCCATTGAGATACGTACCAATGCCGAGTGAGTCACAGTTTTCATCTAAGTGAAGAAAATTATTCACAAATCAATTATTTTGTTATTTACACATGTAGCACCTGAAATGTAAGATGCAACTTTAAATCAACGTCAGGGCAATGATGTGAAGATAAATACAGCTGCTTGCTGAAATAAGGATGTCTTCCACCATACATCTAATAGTCGGATTATGTATTACCAAAAGGCGCTCGCAGTTCCGATTTAGTTGTCATCCGTTTCTGGTCGCACGTTCCGTGAATTCCGTCGGATCAAACGGGTGAAAGAGTACAACTAAGTAGATAAAAATAATACGTCTTGCTCTCCAGACAGAAATGATTCAGAGTGATGTATAAGCTTGATTTTGATATAAATCAAAATCACTATATCAACATTGGTTACTAGATCTGGATTGAAGGATGTTGGTTGTTTAAAACTTTCTTGTATGATTATATATATCCTCCTTTATTTTCAATAATGTGTAGATTGTGTGAAGTATAAATTGACAAGTAAATTTTGCTGTGTTGTCTGGACGAGCAAGACCTCACATAGATTGTATGATTGCTGGAGGACAAAGATCCAAATTATTAACACAACTAGAAAGGTGATTAACTGAAGCTAAAAGGGTGGCTATGACGATACCTTTTATAGAAGTAACATAGATCAACTGCGACACAAATCGGAATCCTATTACGGACGAAAACGAACGACATGCGACGGGTATCAGATGCGACGAAATTGGAATTGCGACGTTTTTTCGTACAATCCGTAATATATGAAGCATTTTCCAATGCACGTGTTGTAGTAGTGCTACGTTGTTTTTAGTCATAACAGAAGACCTGTGCCTTAAGCAAGATGTAGAGGGAGCATTAAAACGAATATACAATGTAAAAACAAATTTGCGTTTGATTAAATTTCACAATTCTCAAAAACATGTCCATGTAATATGTGGGTCAGTGGTTTACTGGTGTAAAATCCTAAACAATTTCTAGAATCAGCCAAGGAATGTCAGATATATATGGTATTTAAAAGCTACGTATTCGACCGGTGGTAGTGCGAATTGTCTTGTGTTATTATTGATCCAACAGTGTGTAAATGAGACATGAAATCAGACATAATAAGTTAAAATCCTCGAGAATTCACACTACTCGTAACACTGGGGATATTACATGCTTGACTTTGGAATTATGCTGATTTGTGATATTTGGCGTGCCAAAGCTATCGAATCATGGTGTCGCTAATGATCTCAGCTTTTCTCGGATGCGTGAACTTTGTGATGTATTAGGTGGTCTTTTATTTGAGAAAATTTCCTGGGTTTTGAGTAGTCATTCTTGATTGACTGACTAGTATTTAGTTGGTATACATGTAAGAGGCACGAAAACTTTAAACTTGAAACACTAAAAAATGAAAACCAAAATAAAGGTGGTGATAGTGAAATCTGGAGTTTTACTCTTGTCCAATTATTTACATTGGGATAATTTCCCTGCAATCTGAACAATGGGTTCAGTTAGCGGAATCGCTAGAGATTTCATTCGTCCCCACATTCCCACTAATGGCGCTGTGTGTTCTTCCCCTACACAGTGCGGAAGTGAGGAAAGAAAATACACCTTGAAACCTTCATGAAAGGCGGCACTTGGTCTCACTATTTGAGTCTCAGGTCAACTCGTTAACCAAGAAATTCCGACTCCCTCCCCTAATAAACAATGATTCTAGGGATCGACCGTGAGCCTTTCATTTTGTAGCAGTACTCGTGTCCGGGTAGTTGACGATGTTTGAATTGCCAACCGGACCGCACCCGTGACGCAGATTACACGTGTGAACGAAACTAGACTCACGATCCTCAGATTCTAACTTTCTGTTAACCCATGTAAGCAAAGTTAGTTCATGTGCACCGATAAACCCGGTTCTTGGCTGCGCGTTAATCAGTTTTTTATACTAATGCTCTAAATCCAATCATGGCGTATTTTGACTGGTGATTACCGAATTTTTATCCTTTTTTATATTTGTTTTTTTTTATTATTTTTTTTTATTTTTTCTTTTTTGATTTGTTTCGGCTGTCGCTCCCTATTCAGGCTTATCTAATACAGAAGATTCTTGAATTTAAATTGACCCAATGAAACTCTCTTCCATCATCAATTTGTGTGAGGGACTTCCTAGATATAAGAATCATATAACTAGATTTAGAGATCAATTTATAAATAAGGTTACCCTCTGGAATAGGGATGGTCCCGACCCGCGCAACAGAAGACTACGTTTCATTGTTTCGCAGTAGGCAGAAATAGAAACCAAGTTCTAGTCCTTCTTCTCAAAAATTTTGTGGCGTGAAGAGATGACGTTAAAAGATAGTTTACAGGTCCGACGTTTCACGCCTTCGCGCGCTTGTCCTCAGGGGTCAGATTAACGTACCTCTCCTAGCTGTCTCGGTCTTACTTGTTGTTTTTTACTCGCGGTAAAACAAGGTAGATTAACACAGACCAATCCTAATCTTTGCATTAAAATAATGAATGGTAAATTAAGCCATACGTGTTTGTTATATACGGCAAACACCAGAAGCACGGTTGAGAATTTGTTTCGAATTGCGCGGCGTTCCCGGGTACCCGGTCGATCCATTACAATGATCAACATAATTGAAGTATAATGTTGACTTCGCTTCCATAAGAAAAATATTTACAGGCCAGGGAATTTTTCCCCATCATAGATTAGAATGCTCTAGTCATTTGCACTATTGATGAAATTCACAATATTAGATCACTTAATAACAATTACCACCTTTAACAGACTTCTATGTATAAAATAAAGTCACCAAATGTCATTTAAGAAAAATCACACAACCAAACGCTTTGCAGCAATTTGTCAATTTCGGTCCAATCTTATTCAAGTTGCAGTAGTATTCTTTTCGCGGCTGACACTTATTAAAAGTCCCTGATATTCTAATATATACTATAAATTTATCTAGTAAAAATTTTATTAGCCCATTGCATGAGTTTGAGGGCCATTTGAGTTTGTCAGAACATTCCGTCTTTTGTTTAGTTCTTAGATATAGAAATGAATTCACCTCTCCTTCTCAAGCACACTAATTTTTTTTTTGGAAGGTTTGATGAAAAGAGAAACGACAGAAATCTATTTTCAGGTGAATATTTACTGGAAAAAATCTAATAACCTAATGTTCATGTAGATTAAAAACAACACATGACGCAATCCTCAGACGTGATTAGATCCCGAATACAATGGATTTTTGCGCTGTTTTACAAACACTGACGAGAAGAACAGTTTTCTTCGAAGATAAAATCTTGAAGGTAGTTTATCTTTCTAGAGATCTATTTGTTTGAACTTGCACCAACAAATGAAAATCAAATAGGTTTACATGACTTCGTACATCATCAGGAATTACAGAGCAGGGTAGTGCAGGTGGTCAATTCGCAGCACATGATTGTTTCTGAGCTATGATGTGATAGAAATTTAGCAGGAATTCAACATAGAAACATGGAATTAGAGAACGATTATTGAAATGTGGCAGTGACAAAGGAGGAAAGCTGTATCGAGTGATATCGGTTAGTATGACTCAAAGGAGCGCGCAGCTGTCCTCAGTAAGGGCAGAATGTGTTGTCGGCAAGACGGTGAAATGAATACTGGCTTGGGTCAAGAATTATTTCGTTAAAGTTTTTCAAAGATTAGCATCTTTTGTAGAGTATTATGGATAAGATTTCATTGTGCGAATATTGCCACTTACAGAAGTCGAAATCAGCAGATAGATGCTGATGACAAAACGACGCTGAATTGAGTCTAACTTAGAACTAGTTTTTCCGCTGTCGATTCACTAACCAAAGATTTAGGCAGCTGTACTCCAGACACACTTCTAATGTACCCGTTGTAAATTTGTAACTAATGGTATTTATCTCTAAACTGTTTCAATATGAATTCCATAATTCAGACATACAGGAATTGAATTTCATGACATAAACGTAAATGCATTCTATAGTGACCTTATCACTTACGTGAAAATGTAAATACATAACAACAAGATTTGTAGCTCGCTCAAGAATAAAATATTTGACTCAGGATTTTTAAATGACATCTTCGTGCTTTGCAATATCCCGCCGGGGTATTTACAATTTGTGATCAGAGATTAATCCTTCTATATCATATCTGCCAAAATCGATCGGATAACACGGTGCTATTGTTCTTTTGTAGTGACAAAATACACGTTCAGGTTAAGGGAATGTGTTGATACGAGCTTTCCTGTTACTGAGAGAGTAAGCCGTTTGTCACAACGCACTGACTGATGCTTACGAATATACCCTCATGTGGACACCACTTGCATTTTGAAAAACATCCTCAGCAGGGAGAATATAATTAATGCACATATAAAAGTTATTTATGGAGTAATTAAGAGAAATAGAAAAGCAGAATTAAAATTAATATGGAAATAGCAGGGCTGTAGAACCAATGAGTGATGAAGAAGAGACTCAAAGAATCATCACTTGGTGACCGCAAATACATCAGGAGAGAAGAATTACGTAATCTTCGTGCATTCTCTGCAAAGATGACATTTGTTTGGCTCTACGCATACTTGCAAACAGCTTTTCTTGCGTCTCAACTTCATGACATCCCTTTTCTTCGATCCACACGCCCTTCGATCGAGACTTTTGGGAAAGATGGTGACCTCAGGATGGACAGACTTCTTCCTTCATCACCAGACAAACCAGACTCAACGTTCGTCAATCAGAATAGGATGCGCGGCGGTGCATTACTTTCACGCATGATAATTAATATAATGTAAGTTAATAAGCTAAAGTTTTTCGCATCAAAGAGTTCAGATCTCAAATGTCAGGGTTGCGCTGTACAAAATCTGTGAATATGACGTATTTTATACCACAAAATCATCTCTTAACCAAATTCGATGCTTAAAATGACAGCATCATTTTACCGTTACATAAGCACGCTGCAACCGTCGGCCTGCGAACTTAACCCACCCTTAGAGTGGCCAACGTGACTGTGAAAAGGTTGCTCACCCCTGTCTGAAACGATTATTTGATTTGGACTTGTCATTCTGCAGTTGTGCTTGCGAAAGTTTTAAAATTATGTTTAGCATATGATCCGTGAAAGTTGACATGATCAGCTAGTGCATTTTTAAAATTATTCGGAAATGGAGTAGATATCAAGTGAAAATGGTCTTGATGAATCTGTTCCAGTGAAAGTACTCTGCAGAAGCGCCCTTAGCGACATCTAACACAAATACTTCTATACTTCTACTCCAATGCTGATAGACAGCGCCAACCTACCACATCCTATCTACGCTCTTCACTACAAAATCAGCTGTACCTGTCAATGTAAGCCTGAATCTGCGACTTCACAACAAAAGGCAAGGACTATGCAAACTAGTCGTTTTGACAAAACGCTTATGCTTTATCAATAAAAAGATAGAAAATAGAATGACGGAATAAAAAAAAACATAAATAATAATAAAAAAATAATTAAGAAAAAAAATATAAAAATTAATTAAAAATAATAAAATAAATCATTTAAAAGTGGCCGTATTGTTCATGCCAAATAATGCAGTGGCAATAAAGTTTATCTCACATAAATTGCAATTTGAATTTTTGCAAAATTACCTGTCTTCGCTGTGTTGCAAAAGTGTGTGTATTTTACTTTAGTAAGAAATGTGAGGAAATATTGTTGTTCAAAAACGTTTACATCAGCTGAATTGTTTCAATCATCAGCTAAATTATCATTGTATTTGAAGACATTCATTATTTCTAGTATTGCATTGCTATGTGTGAAGTGGTTTTGCACATCGCAAAGTTACATATAACGTCACATAACTGATTAGAGTCCATTCCCTATTATTATGCTTGATAATTCTGAGGTACATTTGGAAATTCGAGCTAAGCTTAATAGTAGTCCTTCGCATTTGTGAATAGCATCCATAATGTTGACTTCACAACTACCGATTGTCTTGAGTTTTGAAACGATAGAAACAGCTGTATTTTTGTACAATCGCTTATTTAGTATGACATCTATTCAAACATAACTGTAGGAAAAAACTCTACAAACAAAGCTATGAATGAACGGTGTTGTGTAGTATATACTTCTAGCTGAGTAATACTCTAAAACATCTTACACATAGAAAATTTTACAGAATAACCATAGAAAGTACCTAGAATGTGTGAATTGCATGAAACATTATGGCACACTCCGGGGGAACTTTAGGTGGGACAAAAAAGCAATATTGTACGAGATGGCCATTCTTGTTTTCTGGTCGGCATTTTCAATTCATCTAAGTACAATTTGTGATCTAGATTGTTACACCCTTTGTCCTGAAGAATCATGTACACAAAAGTGTAGATAGAGAATTTTACTCAAAAATAGTGCAGTGGACAGGATGGACAAAGATAGGAAATCCTTTAAAAACCTTCTGTACGCTTCATCATTTTGAAATATCGCTCCCATAAGCATTCAAGAGTATAATCAGGACGACATGAGTGCATACTTGTTAATGTTCGATTTACAGAGGGCAAGCATTGGTCCAGCTTGAAAGATTCAGAGGGCCAATAAAATATCTTCGATTATTCATTTTACTTTGGAAGGATTCCCCTTGTTCATTATATATTGAACAATTTTGAAAACGCTTTGTATGCTGATTACGATCTGATAAATTGGAGTTGGTCGTTAAAGAAGCCTTCAGTGTGTTTATTCAGAGGAGCGCTAGGTTTCTTGACCGTTAGAAGGAGAAATTATCCAGTAATTAGAATATTTATCTTTGGTAATTCTTGAATATGTTTCTTACATACCAGTACACCGACTACTTTCGATTAGATGACTCTGTGAAACCAATTTTTGATTTCTGCAATTCCAAATAATTGAAAAATTGTTGTATCAATGGAGCTGTCTACAAATAGAAACAGTATATTAATCCGCATTGGAATTAGTTTGGCTATTTCAACCATGAGTACAATGCCACCGCATCTCAATTAAGAATTTCTCATTACAAGATGAAAATCCTGTAATTTGCTAGTACAACAACTTTTGTTCCACAAACCGATGTAAAACTTGGTCAAATAAAGTTTGACTGATAACAAGATGTTATAGATTCGAATTATGATGCTTACATAGATTTTTCCATGGTGGAGCCATCATTGTAACATAGGCAAGATAATCAAACTTCCATTCTAGTGTATTATTATCTACTTTCTATTGTTACACATGTATTGATAACAGATATCAGTCGATTTACGCGTAGATTGTTGACTATCCCTTTTTTCTGAATGCACATTAATTCATGAGCTAAATTACACACAATATATTTTTTTCAAAAAAAAACAAAGCGCCCGTCAAGTGTCATTTATCTCACTTCGATGCCAGAATAAGTTACACCTGCGGAATAGATTATGAGTTCTACAGGTGATTCGTCATGAGCCTATGTCTCTTCGTAGCATTAAAACAAAATTATTACGCACTTTCAGTTTTAAAAGAGTATTAAAATCGCAGAAGTAGAAATTTTAAGAAAACATCAGAACTGTGAATTAGATCTTCAAATGCGCTCTAAACTTGACAAATCGAAAAAAGCATTGCCCACATAGGATAATGCGGTCGCAAATCGGCTTGAAAACTATACTTCAAATAGAAGGAGGTATGATCCAATAATTGCATCCTCTTTCAATTACAACTGAATCTGATATTTAACAGTCTTCCATGCATGCAAGTAAATTGAAATTACGTCGAGAAGTTGCGATTCTGTTCTGAATTCAGCAGCTTGCTAGATTAAAAATACTCTAATGTTTGATGATTTTCTGCTTTATAATGAGTCTATGAACATTGGTTCGAGATTGATTTTTGTATTGCCTTAATCATCAGTTTTTTAATGTCGTATTCAACGGATGGAATTCGCCATGAATTCGATTAGATGGGAGAATA
>CAJQUW010014705.1:0-81327 GCA_907163375.1 Prostheceraeus crozeri | reverse complement strand
ACCTATTGACTGATTCAAGCCAATAGTCAATTAATAGACCACACATTGGACACCGGAGAACGCCAACCATTCGGCTCTACTTATGGGCCACCATGGGGCCAACGAAGCCATGATAGTAACTCCTCAGCCCGGTTTTTGTCCTCTGGGCTCAGTCTATAGCGACTCGGCGAATACTATAAATTAAGCTTGAATTCTATAGCTATCAGTCAACTCTGAACGTTTGCAAATCACTGAAGTTACCTGTGTGTAATATATCTCTTTCGACGGGCACGCTTCCCTGTAAAAGGGGACGCAGGCGGAGTATGATGTTTGTTGTTACTGTATGTTTGATGAAACCTCGTCTACCGACTATGTAGTAACCCGCATATGCGGACATCTCCCGAGCTACCATATGCGTCAATCTTTTAGCTTAAACCTTGCTTAATGGCGTCCATGTTGTGCCAAGTTGATTAGCCTCTGCCTCTCAACTGTGAGTTATGCAAATTCGCGTCCAGGCGAGCGACATTTAGCCAAACTGTTCGAAGTGTTGACCTAAAAACTATTTCCAATTGCATACTGTTAATGAGAACCTGAGTTCACACCGTTGTACCTCCCCCTTAATCAATGAAGACGATATTGGCATGACTGGAATCGAGAAATGGTTTGTGTCAGCAGACGAACGACCTCACGCCGCCACACGACACAACCATAACACACTTCTCTCTTTCGTATAGTCTAACAAGACTCTGCGCTTAACACTATAGAGATCGTCAGTAGTCCTCGATCTTGCCTAGTATACCATGTATCAGACCAATTGTAAGCTATCTTAATTTTATTTGGACACGTATTTTCTACTTCTACCATCATCAAGTCCAATTATGAAGATTGTTATGTTTCGATTTGCAAGTTAGACCTAAGCGCCACTGGATGCCCCTACTATTTCCAATATGAAAAAAGTAATACATGGTCTAATATCATTCCTCACTTAAAGCCGATTCCGTAGTCTTAAACAAAGCGTGTTTACACATGGCGATCGGCAGGTTCGATTTAGCCTACTCCCTGTATTCAGAAAGAAGTGATAAAGCTATCTTAATTTATTTGACACTTATTTCATCATACACATACATTCGTCCATATGAAAATGTCTATAAAGATTTAGCAAGTATAGAAACTAGGCGTGCCTACTATTTCCAATATGATAAAAGTTATACTATGAGTTATTTAATTCTATCCACTTAAGACCCCATCCATGTATGTCTAACCACTGCCTCTATTACACATGATTTACAGATCGCATGAGTCGATTGCCTTATCCCTGTCATCAGAAAGTGTAAAGACTATCTTAATTTATTTATGACACTATATTTCATTCTACCATCATCGTCCATTATGAAATTGTTATGACAGATATTCGCAAAGTTAGACTTAGCGCTGGTGCTATATTTACCATAAATGCAAAAAGCTTATAACAATGGGCTTAAATTCATCTCATTAAGCCCATCCCGACTAAGTCTAACAAGCTTCTTTTACACCATGTGACGCGGTCGATTCTGCCTATCATCTTGTATCAGAAGTGTAAGCTTATCTTAATTTAATGTTGACACTATTTTATTCTTACCATCTTTGTCAATATGAAATGTTATAATGATTGTTTCTACAACGCTTTGTAAACTAAGCGTGGCTACTAATTTCACAAATGAAAAAGTATATCATAGCGTTAAAATTATTCAACTAAAACCCCATTCCAAGCTAAAGTCAGTATGAAAGCAATAGATATATCGAAATATAAACATTTATCTCTATTGGCAACTTGTATTTCTAAAAGGTTCTTCATCGTCAATATCAGTCCCAGAAGTCCTGGCCCCCGGGACTTTCACAGTAGATATACAAAAGACAGTTTGAGCTGGCTTCTTTAAAACGTTCTTCTGCCCTAGCGTCCTGCTCACATTTCTCAATGTCACGCCACACTCCGCCACCGGAATCGCGGTTTCGGGACGGTTAGGGGGCGTGTACCACTCCCATATTTGATGCAAAGTCGCCGACATTGTCTTGGTCGTTCGTCATCTCCATCACCCCTTCATGTGCATTTCAATAATTGTAAATATTTCCACCGTAATGACTGTTCTAGTGGATCGCTAGGCAACTCCTCTTCATCCGCTCCTCTCCGATATAATGGATAACCCTTTCGTATATTGTCGAGATTGCTTATGTAATTCTCCACTCTTCGCCTTTTCTTGGTGCAATTTGGTATTCACTGATAACGAGCACCTTTGCTAGATGTATATGGAGATGGAGAGAGCTCCAATAGCAGGTCTTGGTAAATTTCGGGTATGATTGTATGGCAGCGAACTTGTCATAGTTCGCTTCTTTGAAATGGCCTTGAGCATTTAGAATAAATGCATTAACTTTAACAATTTTTCATGTATTCTTTAGAGTAATACACAAGCTTAGTCCAATCAGCACATGAAACATCCATGCATCGAATGAAGGACGCGAAATGAAAAAGCTTAATATAAGCCAAAGTGTACACTTCAGCGTCATTTCACTTTAATCTGTGAATCATACAAGTGACCGCAACGCCACGATCTCTCTCTGCTTGACTATTATTTTAGAGTGATACGAAGATCCTCTATCTTTGTAGAATAGTATACAACCTATTAAACTTGATTTTACGATTGGTTTTTCTTCAGTTGGAACATGACTCAGTAAAGATATTAGAAATAATTTCCTCCCTCATCTATCCTCAAAACCCCCCCCCCCCCCCCCCCCCCCCCCCCCCCCCCCCTGGTGACTAATAAGCAATCCTTTTTTTTTTTTCTTTTCCCTCATATTTCAAAGGCCATCAACTTCCTATCACCATACCGCCCTCTTTCTCTCGAGGACAAGTTTTACTAGAAGTTACTTGAGTCAAGGTACGCGTAATGACCTAACACATATCACTGCAGGCATTGAAACAAGTCGATGAAAGAATGCATTTACATCTTTCAGGTGAGTCTCATGTGAGCAGTTCCTAAGCTCAGGCACAATCTCGCGGTCAAACCGCGCAATCGTAAGTGGCGATATGTGCGGGACGACTCGCGCGACATACTGCTCTTACATAGGAATGCCTCAGTCTCCTTCGACCACATCAAACAAACGTGTGTGGATTGTTATAGTGCTCAACGGCAAATTAGCGCAGCGCGTCAATCTCCGGACTGGTGACGTTGATTCTGCTACGATGCATCTTCCTTTCTTGCCGATTTGCTGTCCCTCTTCTTTTGGATAGTCACTTTCAGACGATCTTCTTAGCCCACTAGACATTCAAACCCTACGCATGCAAAATGATCACATACACAACGGCCAATACCTCTTAAACCATAATCACCTCGATTAATGTTTGCACTATTAATTAATTTATCGCGCTACGCGACAGCGCTCGATAGCTGCCATGACCGAGTCCCAATATCTCAAATTGTTAGATTTTCTCATGAGTGGTCGCCATCTCAAAATTCTAACAATTTATATCGACGCGCTCTTCCATAATTTAGACAATTTTAGAATGAAGGCTGGTTCTCAATCTACCTCTAAACTAAAAATATATTAAAAGTAGATTTCAAACGGACGTCAAGTGACGGTAGAAGAATACTAATGTTTCATCTCTCCTTCCTCTCCGCCAACCGAAGTATTGTAGGATACTGACGAGTTGGCCTTAAAATTATTCACATTCATATGGTCTTTTAATAAGTGTCAAATGTAGAATGAAATCTCAATACAACACGCGACAGCGCCTCTCATTTTTGATGGTGTGGCGACTCATACCATATTCAAAATTTCTTCTTTATTCGAAAGTCATCGCAGCTTCGAGAGGGAGTGATAGATATAGGGGTGGTACACATTTAAACTTCCAAAAACGATGTATAATAAGAAGCTTGGGTCATCAAATGTTGATTTGTCTAGAAATCACGAGTGCTTTCAACATATTGCAGTCCTAATATCCATTCCTTCACTATAAAATGATATCAACGCGCATCCGAGATCGACCACTTACTAGCCCTAATAGACCAGTGCGGGAGGATGAAAATCGTTAGAAACGTTTTGAGGTTGGTGATAAGCTAACAACATGAAAATCAAAGAATGTAGAAAACGTTCGAAATAACATCTAACTTAAGATTACAGAATTAGTCGTTTCCACGTGATGGGAGTAAAGGGAGTGAAGGAGACTTAGTAAGAAAGCCCCGGGAGGATCGATACGTGCCCGCCTTTATATATCATTCAACGCGTGTCAAGTCCTTGCTTTTGGATGAACGTTGTAGTCAACCTCTTATTAGTAAAACAAGATGATAGCGATATGGTCATTGGCACATACTCACATGCTTGCGTAAGTATCCAAAATCTTCTCGCATTGTCACACTCACTTGGATCTGAGGCCACTCTAATAAGAGGCTTGTGAACTTACAAAATTTTGTATATGCCGACCGCCTGACATCCGCTCATTGCGAGCTAAAGATAAAATTTGAAACCTCACTAATGAATCGGCTTTGCATAGCGATGTGGCTTAAAATTACACATATAAGGCGAACCGCGATTTTTGCCCAAAGATAAAACTATTGTCACATTAGAGGATAATGGCTAGGGACGAACTTTATAGCCTCCCTTCATGCCCCAAGTAAGCCCTCATTTACGCAGAAATCATAGAATGCTACAGTTGATGTTCATCATCCACAAGCGCCTAGCCAGCCAGCATATCCTGCTATGAAGTCATGAGCTTAGATGTCCACGTTTCTTTAGGAATAGACAAAACAAAATGCATACTAAGGCGAAAGCCCGGTGGAAGACTGAAGATTGCATTTCCAAAATTTTCTTATAGAACTTTCTTCGATATAAAGCTAGCAAACATTTCAACATATCATATGATTCCAATATGGCCCAGCGTTAAGTCACTACTATAGTCAGGATGAACGACAAAACATAAAATTTGAAAGTTAGCACATCCTGTCCTAATATGTCATTAAAACGATTTGATGAACGATAAAATTAAAGAAAGCTTGCTGTGATCATGATCCACACTCACCTGGTAAATTTAGAAACGAACTCTGCCTCCACAATGTGTGTAAACTTTCCGCACACTTAGGTTGAGACGTCGTAGCCTACTTACCTGTCATTTATTCATAACATTTAACGGGCTTTATGACTAGTCATTGTTATGTCTCATAAAAAGGAGGGGTTATGAGCCAGATTGGAAATCGTTAGGGCAGTTTAATTGTAAATAGCACAAACTGAAGCGAGAAAAATTCATCGGCCCCAATGACAGCAACGAGTTACCAGGTAGATAAAAACTAAAGAAAATAAGACAGTCTTCCTTCGCAAATAAAATTTTCTAGATTCATTTCCTAAGTTCATGTCAGTCAAGGTCACTAGCTTTTACTCATCGTACGTTAATCGCTCAGAATGTTTCTTTCGGCCATATGTCAAACTTATTTGAACGAAACCATCTTATCCAAACTTACTACTATGCGACTGATAATATAATCACTCGCCCAAAGGAAAGTCTGTTCCTTATGCTGTATTTTAGACTCTCAATGTCTAAAACTAAATGAAACAACCGCCTTCACTTCCATTGACAAAATTCTAAACGATTTTGGCCGGGTTGCAGATTGATAGTAGGGATGATTGAACTGCACTCACCAGAGCAATGTGCTTCAAATTTAAATTGCTAACAACGATTGTTGGCGATTATATGAGGCTTACTTCGAAATATGATGTATTTGCTGGAGCTGGTTTTCGGAGTTTCGACGGTAGCAATTAGAAGACAGACAAAATTAGATCCTATCCACTTGTCAGTCTACCACGCCATGTCTTTAAATCAGCCTCTTAAAATGAACTGTGTGAGACCATTTCAATCTCTTACAGACGGAGATGTATAATAAATATGTGAGGCGCGGGATGGGGAATACGCCGGTGATCGGTCCTCAACATTTTGTAAAACATAAACATACTTCATATTATAAATCTGAATAGCAGTAGGTGATAGAGCATTATCCACCTCAAAGTTTACGATGACCCCAAGATATACATTTATAGGGCAGGTCACTGTCCGAAACCACGACCTCCATTCCGAGTGTTAAGTTGTTGTATGGGAGGTGGTTGGGTTTGGTTAAATCAAGATGAGCGTTGAGTGGTGTAATAAGAAAATTTTACTCCAAACCCATCAAACATACAGAAAGTATTTTTTTCCCCCCCCCCCCCCCCCCAGATGAAGGTGATTGGGGGGATATTATATTTTGAAGTGGATTTGATAATATCCAAATTAGCTTTAATAATAAAAAACTAAAAACTGCTGTTGATTTACCCACTTCGTCGCACTGGAATCTGGTGCTGTTGTTGGGGTGGCTGATGAAAGTGACTGAAGATATGTTTTCACACATTCATGGTCACAATATCATAATAAACACCTTAACATAGAGCTGTTGGACAGCCAAAAGGTATACCACAAAACCCATGGCCCGCAAACTCTTTACTTCACCCAATAATGATAAAGAAAAAATTATCTCGTACCCTTCTGCCTATTATTAAATACTAATTTTAGAAATAGGGCGAATGGCTTGACTAAAGTGTCAGTACATTTTAGCTGCGGCAGTTTCACCGCGTTAATCAAATCCCTTAGACAGAAAGTATGCCTGTTCCTCCAACCGCAAGTACCCCCGCCATAGAATAGTAGTAACTGAGGCAGTGGTCAAAAACAACGTGCACCACGCCCATAAAGATCAATTTTTTGGAAAAGGGATTTATTTTTATAAGATATAAGAATGACAAACGTGCTATATCGGACAAGAACCATGGAGGCATGTTTAGAAGATACGTATGAATTACAAACTAGTCGTTGATGAGCAAAAATATCACAAATTGACCTCATCACCTCTTTTCATTGATAGAGACATCATCGATGAGGATCTTGTAGGTGTTAAAATGATTAAATCAGAAGTTGAGTTGTGCAAACCCATCTATATTGGGCAAGCCGTTTTAGATTATTCCAAGCTTGAAATGTATCAACTCTTCTACAAAATATTAAAACCATGCCCTCTCGTAAAAGAGGTTCGCTTGCTGGGTGGTGATACAGACAGTTTCCTTTTAGGAATTACCACTCAAAAAGATTTAAATTTTAATGAAGTAGATAAGTCATTAGAAAAATATTTCGATACATCTAACTACAATCCCACTCATCCACTCTATTCCATACAGAATAAAGCCAAACTTGGTTGTTTTAAGGATGAAACAGCAGGAAAGGAAATAGATGAAATGATTCTCCTCCGTCCTAAAATGTATTCCATGAAACTAAAAGAATGTGCAGATAGTATTAAGCGTGCTAAAGGTATATCAAAATCCATTGTTCATAAAATGAAACATCGGTCCTATAAGAAGGCCTATAAAAATAAAACTATAACGTTTGTCAATATGACAATCTTAAAATCTCAAGTTCATACTGTGAAAACGTACACGTTCAAGAAACGAGCACTTTCAGCATGGGAGGATAAGAGGTGTTGGATAGGACATAACACATCTCTTCCACATGGACATCCTGACACAAACATACCTCCACCCAAAAGAATAAAACTCACGCTACCACATTCAGGAGATGTATTGACATAATCAACTTTAACTCAGTATTTTGATGTTGCTTTTTGTAGATATACATGGTTGTTTTATGTATCGCATGAGATCGTTTCTTCCTTGTGAATATATGCCTACAGTCAGCCCATTCCCCCTATATCTGTGAAAAGACTTTTTCATATACATATTTTTATTTCAATAAACATATCACAATGACTTCACTTTGTTTTCCGAAACACTAAAGTTACGAGGGATTTAGTATCTTTCACATGGATACACTCTTGTAAACCATTGGTAATTTTGATAGCAATAGAGGGTATAGTTTGTTTGACGACGGGATGATAGAAAATAGATTCAAACATCTTCTCGACTATTCCATATGAAGCGTCTTTATCATGAATGAAATCACGTAAAATGTATTCTTTTTTCTCGCCAACAGAAATAGGTAAAATCAAATCACTTTGAATGTAAAGGTGTTGTTCATGTTTATCAAGTGTCATTGGTGTTTCTATACCAATCGTATGCGCAGCAGCAAACACAGTTTGTAGCATTGAAAAGCCAAAGAGTTTTTTCAAATTTTTACTCAATTGACATTGAATGTCATCACCCAGTTTCAGAACAACGCGTTGATTTTCAATTGAAAACGAAATGTGGTGTGTCTTTACATCATATTTACTTTTCATCACATGCTTCAACTTCTGTTGTATATAAGGATTTACTACATGAATGAAGCTTTCAACTGTATGATATAGACGCGGCATTATATTGATAGCAACTTTAGATTCTTCATAAGACTGGTAAATTTTCTTGATGCGATCGCCATAGATGTCCACCCACCATTCATCATTAACTCTTCTCATTTCTTGGAATAAGATCTACATAATAAGCTTCCTCTCGATATATTAACTGTTTATGACCACTTATGTGGTAATTAACGTTAAAATTATCATAGCTTGTTAAGGCGCTAGCGAGGTAGCCTAAATCATTTCTTAAACTTGGACTTAAACCAACAATCCAATCTTTCTCAACTACATGATGTACATAATTATAATCATCATTGTGCGGAGTAAATTGGACAATATGTTTACACGCTTTATTCAAGAAATCATATATAAACTTTTTACATGATAAGAGATCTTTCTTTGGCCACTGTGGAATGTATACTCGGCACCCCTTTTCACATTGATAAGCAGCTGTACGCCTCATATTAATAGTCATCACCTCATGATCAAAAGTATAGACACAGTTGCTATAAACAAGTTGAGTGACACCCACTTCCCAATTCCCATTTAGCTGTTGTGCATGATCAATGGGAGTAGAAAAGAGTGCGGCTCGATTGCTAGTAAATCTCTTTGTAGCCGCATTGCTAAGCAAAATATGATAAAACGACATTTTTATATTGCTAATCTGCAACTTTGCATAACATCATGAAGACTTGGATTTTGGACTCTCTACAATATATCAGAGTTGATCGTGATGGAAACGTACATTTCAAAAATTCTCATGGTCATACATCAAGAGGAATTACATTAACATGGCGACAATTTGTCAACCTCAATGATATCATGAGGGATTTGGAATATTTTGAAACATTAAGATTCATCTCCTTGGGTGATCAAGTTTGGCTTCAACATTACAGAAATGAAATTCAAATCTACCATTCTCATTCCGCAAACTGTTTCTCATTTCGCAAATACAATTGGGAGAAGTATAGAAGATACATACATCGCTCCATCATGACATTTATTCGTCGTGAGTTCATCGCCCTACTATGCAAATCTTAATCAGATATGATTACCACGCACCATGAGTTGGAAATTAGATTCCCTACAACGTATTGAAACGGATCATGATCGAAACGTCTATTTCAAAGATTCAACTGGAAATGTGAGAAGAGAGTTTGTTTTATCTTATCGTCATTTTCAATCTCTACATCATATCATGAAGGACTTGAAATACTTCTATATGAAAAGACATTCACGTATTGGAAATCGCATCTGGCTGCGCGTCAACAATCGGCGAATTCAACTCTATCATTCCCAACTTCATACTAACTTCACATTTCATCAAGGTAGTTGGGAAAAGTATAAAAGGAAGGTACATCGCTCAATTTACTCATTCTTTCATCATGAAGCGCCATCGCTACACCATCGTCAACATTCTCCGTCGCTTCAGACTCTACACCAAAATCGATCTCACAACATTACGCCAACAGCTTCCAAACAGCAAGTATTACCCGGGCCACGGAATCTTCAACTCTTCCCAAATGGGACTGTACAGATTCTCGGCGCCCTTTCTCATTCATCGGCGCAGTCAATGCGCTTAGAGCTACAAAGACTACTACGTCGGATATGGAAGAGGGAGAGGTGTGTGATGTCGAATCTGACTGTGGACAATATGGTGATCTCTACTCAATTGAGTGACAGTCTATCATTTTTGAAGATTCGTACCAGCAGTTACAGTTTGTGTTATGAACCCGAACTTTTTCCTGCAGCTCTCATTAGTTGTTGGTTGCCTGTGCATGTGGCAATCTTTCATAATAGTAAAGTGATCATTACTGGACTAAAATCTCATGAACAAGCAAATATGATCCTAGACTATCTCATTGAGTATGTACGTACCCAGCGGATTGTAAAATAAAAAACAATTTTTCCAACATGATGTTTTTATTTCAAATCATGATAGAACTTACAAATCATTTTTTCATTAGAGGATGGATTACATGAAAAGTTTTGAATAACAGATGCAAATCGAGATACATGTAAACGTTTTAAGATGAAGTACAGTACAAAAGCACCACACGTTGATGAAAGTGGATGTTGTAGTATGCGTTCATTTCGCTGATATTGACGCGTATGTTTTCTCAACCACTGCTGTGTTGGTATATTTGGAGGTTGAGCAAGAGAGTCAAATAGTTCACCACGTCGGTCTTCTCCAATAAAGATCGCTTTCCAATGCTCACCGCCTAAATTCTGTGAATGAGTGTTTAGCACAATAAAGATGGGATAGTGATTTACTGCAGGTGGTAAGGTATCGAGTGAATAGACATTATCGAAAGCTTTCAACGTCGCTTCGTCTGCATTACGCTGCACTTTAGTCTTAATATCGTCAGCAGTCAACCAACTCATTAACGATTATACTGAAGAATCACGTCACGATACTTTGTAATTTCAATATTTGAATCGAAGACTGCATAAATTAATACATTGATCGTCTCAGGTAGTGTTCTTTTGAACGTCAAATCCAAACGAATATTATGAGGCACGTTCGCTTGACGATAGGGTGCACTAATATCGCTGTCAGCAGTCAAATCAAATGCATAAATAGTATATCCACTCTTAAACTCTTTCATAGTCAGTCCGTTGGTATCATCCGTATTGTAAAAGCCAAAGACATCCATAAAATCAACATAACTGCGCATAAATTGATCCGAAGCAAAATCTGGTTTGTAGGGTGGACCAGGATGACTCACACCATTAACACGTAAAGCAATTTCACTTAACTGATTGTGTTTAAAATTGAAAGGATTCTTCTTTATATTACCATTAAATGCATCATTTTCAACCATTGCCACCATGAGGAGCTTCGGTGCTTCCGATGGAAAGAGGCCATCTTTCATGAAACTCTTTTGATCTTTCGGAATTGTAAAGGTGAGAAGCTTTGTATGCTGAACGGGGTAAATGGCATTTTGGCGGTTAAGACCTTCAGCATGCCCTCTAATGACACTTGGATTCGGTACTACTCGACGAATGTAAAGTGCAATATCTTCCACATGAATTCTAAAATTGTCAACTTTAGCAAATGCATTTAGCGCAAATTCAGGCTTATTCAATGTCAGCTTGAGTCGCATGCTGGTATTACAGAGTAAAAACTTTGACTGTCTAAAGAAGTCTAAATTCAGCGGACCATATAGCTGACATACTCTACTATCTTTAATCATAGCAGATCGCTTTACAAAGCCACTGTTTGTTTCAACATCAAATTTTCCTGCTTCATCTCTGTACCATCCCATGGCTTCCATATGACTTTTTTGTGCTGCTGGATGAAACTGTGATACATGATTGAAATATGATTTATAGGGATAATCGCTTTGACCACCTTCCACCTGCTGCTCTCCAATCGTTAGAGAAACATCGCGAAGTAATGTAGTCAATGGTAAATTGTTCAGTCCAACTTTATGTGCATCGTCAATAGCAGTTCCATCTGCTTGCTGAATTCTAAACCTCAAATCAAGCATCGCATAACTCAAATCTATGTAGTCATCACTACCACCAGGAATAACAAATTCAATGGGGCCAGCATTCTCAGCTGTTCGAGGATGATAATCTACAATACTTGAACTAAGAATATCTGTCTGTATGGCTTGTTGATCGAACAAACAAAAACCGGAAGTTTTACACTCCATGATTAGAAGTTATAGCAGCGTCGTCGTTTAGCGCCTGATGAATGATTAGAGCCTCTGCGACGTTTGCGTGAATGCCTTTTGACTGAAGATCGCACCTTACCAGCTCCGCGATGTTTCCTCCTTCCTTTTCTCATTCGTTTAGGTGATTTCTTTCCTTGAGTAACACCAGCAATGGTCTGCTTCAATGTTTTTAAACCGCGTTCCTTCCCACGATTCAACAAACTGCTCTTAAAACTTCTACCTCTGGAAAGATCACTAGCAACATCACCAGCAAAGCCAACGGCATTACTTAAAACATTTCGTTTTAAAGATCTACCGACATTGGATATGAGAGGTGCTACAACAGATTTCAGTGCACCAAGTATGCTACCTCCACGTTGGCGGCGAGCGCCGATGTAAATTTGTCCTCCACCACTTACGTAGGAGGGTCGTGAATAAAATGAGGCAGTTGGATTCATAGCTCAAACCCTAAACATTGTTAGTTACAACTTTGCATGAATCACTGTCGATCACTTAGATGAAAGATGTCGGCACGACGCATCCAAGAGTTCATACTTGAAGGATAACCAGTCCATTTAACAAGACACCATTCTTCACCTTGCCGTTTTTTACATCGAATGATTTTCTCTACCAAATATGTTTCACTTTCAGTGACTACATCAATCTCATCGCGGTAAAAGCTACCCTCAATTTCTTCATTATCGTAATCTTTCAACTTGTAGGTGGTCGGAGAGTCTTTTTGATTAATCCTTGATACTGTAAATACCTCCTCTGTCCAATTCGGGAGGTACCCTTTAGCAAAAACACTTTTCACTTTTGAGATACGAACTTTATCGCCAATTTTCACATCACTTTTCACATGAGTGCGTTTACGTTGGAATGATTCGCGCACTTTATCTACATTGTCAGCATTTACATCTACTGGTCTGAGTCCAATAGAACGATGGATAGAGTGATTGTAGGCATGGAGTGTATCTTGTAGAACCTTTGTCCAATTTTGTGTCAAGTTGGCAGTAAAATGTCGCCATAAGCGATTTTTTAATGTGCGATTAAAACGTTCAACGAGTGCAGCTTTATAAGCGCTCTTTACACTAAACAACTCAATGTCATGCCTCTCAAATAATCTTGTCACATGCTGATTTTCAAACTCTTTTCCTTGATCACTCTGAATTCTTTTTGGAATGCGACCTTCTCGAAAAATTGTTTGGAATGCTTTTGCTACTCCTTTCCCTTCTTTAGTTTTTAAAGGTTGAGCCCACGCATAACGCGAGAAAATATCAATGACGGTTAAAATAAAATTATTGCCCGAGTTATGTTTTGAAATGGAGGCAACATCGCACAAATCTGCTTGCCACTGTTCATCGATGTCATGAACAATATAATGGCGGGTGCGGTACTTCTTTTTCGCTTGTTTGTGGAGTGTATAGGTAGCCTGACCCTTTAACCATCGTTTCACTTGTGATTGTGGAAGACCACTCGCTTTTGATAATTTCTTGATAGATGCAAATCCTGCCGGATGTTTTACATCATAATAGATTGACTTCAAACGTTCAGTCGATGACGACTGACTCTTTTTCCTCCTTCTCATCTTTTTGTTTTCTTCCCTTTCTACATTTACAACAACTGCAGCATTTAGCTTTAGCGGTTTTGCGATCGTGTTCACATTGCTTAGGGGTTTCATTATGAGAGCTGGCGCAGCAAGTGCAAGTGACAACGACATTCACCTCTGGCGGCTCATTACATGGCAAGCAACACATCTGCTTCATATTAATAATCTGAGAACATGTATTTCCTGGGAGGAGCTGTTTTACGTTTTCCTTTTACCAGTTTTAGTGGCGATGTAGATCTACGTCGAGTTCTTCCTCTTGTTTGCTTAGTGAGTGTGGGAGGGGATGTAGCAGGTGACGCCTTAAACCAATTTGTTGGCATTTTCATCGTCTGAAGCATTGGAGTAGTAGCCACTGTTGAATCAAGTTCTTTCAATGTCTCATTATTCAAAGCAAATTTTGGCACATTATGCTTTTTCAATAGTTTAAGAAAGTATGACCAACCAGGTGGAACATAGCCCTGATGGCGCTTTCTACGTGTCGCATACTGAATCAAGTCTTCATAACGTGAAGCATCAATCACTTTATTTTCATCTGTAATGATTTCTCCTCTATCATTTACATTAGGATGGGGCTCAATACTATTGAAAAGAGATATGGCATGTGCGCGAGATGCTAAGGGTGTAGCAGTCGATACAGAGTCACGCATCTTATTCTTCAAGTTTTTCAATTGCTCAACAGTTTCCGATTGTAATAATACAGCACGATGTGGATCTTTGATGTGAACATTTTGCTGATAATCTATTTCTTTCCTATACATTTGATTTGCAAGAGGTTGCTTTACTTGCTGCATGGCAGTCAATTGTACATATTCATCCTGAGGAATAACAATCATGCGAGAATAAGAACTCATAGTTTGTAGATAATCATGGGAGTTTTCAAAATATCACTTCGAAATCTAAATTCTTCCGGACACTCTTGCGTAAAGTCAATGAATAAGTAACCGTATGGTTTTTCAGTAGCTGCTTGAAAAATTTCAATTAAGGCTTTTGATCCTCTGGGTGCAACTTGTCGCGCTAAAATTTCAAATTGACTTTTATCTCGCGGATTCTTGAAAATAGCATAATAGTGTGTATTCAGGTTTCGTGTACGAGCTTCTTTTCCATCAGGAAACAAATTTTGTGTAATATAGATGATAAAGCACCTTTTATGGTGTGCTGCGCGAGTAAACATATCTGTAACATCTTTTGAATTCTTACTTTCTTTTAATAAATCATCCAATACAACAACATCATTAGACTGAAGTTTATCCACTGGAATAATTCCTTCATGTCGAATAAAGTTGCGACTTTGCAATTCCTGAAACAGCGACGGTTGATAAATACCATAACACCAAATCACTCGATTGATAGGTTCCTTAAACAACTCCCTTCTTTTATCCAATAAATTCAGCGTGAAAACAGTTTTACCTGCATGAGATGGACCTGATACAGTCAGAACTTTATCACATTGAAGTCTGAAATCCATTTTATTACTTTGAGACTCAACATTTGCATAATTAACGCTTAGAGCCAAAGATATTTCCCAATAGGTTGCCCACGGCAGGAGCTATCATTGGAAGTATTGCTGAAAGGAAACCGCCCTTTTGTGTTAGAGTTTTCCTCTTTCTTTGAAGGGCGACTTTAGGATTGGAGATGAAACGCAATTTTGTAGCATATCGCTTAAGTAACTTTCGTTGTTTTGGCGCTAATTTCTTCGTCCTCAACTTCCTCACATGAGAAATAATTTCACAAATGAATTTATCGTTAGCATGTCGTATAGCATTGTATCGCTGATTTGCTTTCATTCGTCGGAGAGCTTGAATGGCTGAAGAAAACTTTTGACTTTTACGTTTCGTCATTTTACGTTTCGCCATTTTCCGTGTTAGTCTTTGCTAAAACCTATCTTTACCACATTTGCATAGGTACTAACTATTGCGACATAAGTGACACTCGAAATGAGCAATATCACAGTGGTAACATTGGCAAAGTTGAATGCAATTACGTATGAAACAGCGTTGACAAAAAGCATGCTTACATCTCTTGAAGATGCGCTTTTCATTTCCATCCTTTCGCTTACATACATCACAACACATAGTTTCACCGTTACTGATGTCTATAGCAAGTCTTTTTGAAGATATGAATTTGCTAGCCTTTTCTAAATAATAGACGCATGTACAGAAGGAATATACTTCGAGAGTGAGCAGACATAGCTCGAAAACCATTTGTGCTACAATCAAGTACCACTGCATTTTCAATTTTTCTTTATGGAAAGTTGAATGTGAATATCTGAAATCGCTTCAATCACTAGACTGCTACCATGATGGTTAAATGCGTTAAGACGTTCAGCAATTTTTATCATATGTCTTTTAAAAAATTCTTGGGGGTGATCTACCACTTCCATTGAATAAGAAGCAAAATGGAAAGAGCGACTTTCCACCTCTTCCTTTCCAAAATGACTAAACTTAATTTTCGCAACTAATCGCGCCATGATAATGCTATCAGAGAATGTATTCATTAACTCTAGAAATAGAGTGCTAGCATCATCGACCACTGCTTCGATGTCGGTCTCATCTTTATGAAATTTTATCACATAATCTTGAACAGCTCCTTTTAAACTTTGCCTATGAAAACGTAATGTTCCGCAGTCGTTTGAGAAAGACATGATCGCCCTTTATCTAACCCATCCATTGCATGAAAACAACAACTCTTCTCATAGTAACATTTATTGAATAATGGTAACAAGCATGCATTATAAATCAATGGTTTGAAAGAGATAAAATAGATACAGCTGGTAACTATCATACAGCGAGCAATGATAACCATACAGGACTTTGGCAGTGTTGAGGTAAGGAGGAAAGAAGCATTGGTTATGAACGTAGCTACTACAACGAACAGACAAAATAGGAACACACAAATCCTTAAAACGTTTCGTGACTTCATGATAATGTTGATTCACTCTACTATCCCAAGGTGGGAGCAAAATATCATCAATGATTAGATTGGGAAATACTTTCCTCTCCTTACCAGGATTATTACAAAAGATGCGTATAACATTGAAAGCAGCTAACCATCGTTTAAAGTCAATAAGAAGAGCACTCTCACAAGAAAAGCCATAGTCTTGCAAATATTTCAGATTAAGTCCATGAATGTGTTTTCTCGCCCAATGATCAACATTGGGATCGCAGTTGGCATGTTGATGATAGACACTAACAATCTGATATGTCCAATTGTTCATAGCAATAGCACTGAGCTCCTGTACAGGTTCACCCTCACAATCCATAAAAATGATGATAGAAGCCTAAAACGGAAATTTACACATCTAAGGAAACGTTCTATAACATATTACAAAATGAAGAATTACATCGATGCTTTTCACGACAAAATACACAAATGATATGATGGCAACGAAGAAGTAAAATGTATCTAATAAGACCACGTCTACGACACTCAAAGCACATAAGCGAATTGTCATAGGGTAGAGTTAGGAAAGGACTAGCAATTCTCCTTCTTTGATTTGCGTTTTGATGTAGCATTCTTCTCCGACTTGCGCTTCGTACCACTGCTGTTAAGGATTTGATCAATTATGTCGTCCACGTTGGGTGGTTTCGGAATATATAGGATGGATTCCATATGCATGGAGAGAGAGGCTATTTTATTATCCTTGTGTCGACCATAATATAGCCCATTCACTTTGAAAAGGATATCCCAAGTACCTTCTCCGAGCTCATCACATCTGATGGGTATTGAATGATCTCCCTCCTTCTTATAGTAAGTACACCAATGTGATACCGGTAGGCAAATGTGATTACCATCCCAAATCTTTCTATAGGGAGTATCCTTGTCATCTCTAGCCTTCCACTCTTGAGCAAGAGGAGTAGGAATGTCCATATTTAATGTCACGTACTCCTCAATAGTATCAAGTTGGTGGCGAATGTACGGACTCACGGGGATCAGTATGTAGTCCCCATACTGATTGTGCATTATCTTGACATCCGTGGAAGGGAGCATTCCCGTTTGGAGTACTACGCTATGATCATCATAACGCAAGGCTTGTTTAAATTTACGCTGTAGCGGTGTAGGATTATGTACCTTGGTTGTTTCTTCCACTGGCCTCAGTTGTAGATGATCTGACCGTAGCGAACCTTGTAACGTTTGACCGCCATTTTGTCCTACTAGTGCAGTAGATGGAGTAGATGCCTGAAAATGAAAAAAGATTGTATTAAGTTTACGTTCAAGGGAGGAGAGGGAGGGAAGTAGCGACTTACCATTTTAGTTGGATAATAGAACAGGGAACTAGGGAGAGAGAAAATGTGCGTCCGTCACTCGTGTGATTCAACGATGGAATGATTCTCGCTGTGGAAGGCTCGCTATTTATAAAGAAATGCTTGATTCTCATTGGATGATGATCCTCATTGGACAATAACATCAAGTTGATTCCAAATCTGGCATCCGTTTACCAATCCGATACTTCGTTTTGAAGCTACAGCCCAAAACGTCCCAAATTCTAACTCTGTCGTTTTTCACCAATGTCCCAAAATCTTAAATGGCGTCTCACATCTAAACGAAGGCAGATACGAACAAGCCGATTCTTTCACTGAATTTGTCTCACTCTTAGCTTTCAAACGAGCTATCGCACGACAAAATCCGTCCACTGGAAGCCAAAATCGAAGCAAGCTGTCCAGGGGGGGGGGACGTCAGCCGAAAATTTTTTCTCTCCGATTGCCTTGAAACTCACCCTACCGATGCGGAATTTCACGCTTAACACGAATCCGACCTCCGTTTTCTCATCCGACCACTCCTTCCACTCGAAACAACCCATTTTACAACCCAACATTCAGCAGATTGCACCAAAAACATCACACACTATAGCCTCAAGACTAATCCTGGCGGTCGCCCACGTCAACCTAGACGGTCGGCCACGTCAACCAGGCGGTCGGACCAACTCACCCGAGTCTCACACTCTATCGTTGCAGAGGGGGGGGGACGTCAGCGAACATGTTGTGAACGTGGACCCACCTGGCCGGCACACCACGACAGACCACAACCTCTGTCGTTCCAGAGGGGGGGGGGACTCAGACACGAAGCACCACGGCGGCCGACCACGACACTCTGCCGTGCCAGAGGGGGGGGGACGCAGCGATGGCGGCCATCTTGCGCGGTCCAGAAGTGGAGTTTTGCTTACTACTTGGGTTGATCTTTGATTTTATTAACCAATTGTACAATGCAACTGAGATTCAAACATTATGCAACAACAGCTTGCAGAATCAGCAAAAGCTTTGACATCTGCTAAAAACTTATAGAATCAAGAACCTTCGAGACTGGAAAGTCCAATAACTAATAAGTGCCGAACGCGCCATAAAGTGCCTTCAAGATATCTATGACTTTTGTAAAAAGAAGGAGCTCGTTCAGTTAAAGCTTCTATTGTGTAAACAAAGAATGAAATGAGCATCATTTTTACTTTGAGTTTTCAGATAAGATTATTGTGAAATATTCGAATTTTTGATCAATGAAATTAGATGACAGTAATGATTATAATAAGTTATGGCAATCAAATCATAGTACTTCGTATATACCTTTAATTAATAGCAAATCAACTTTTTCTCATTAACTCATTTCTCATTTTAAGCATCAGAAAATAATCAAATAATTATTTTAGAAGAAAAACTAGCAGAGATCACTTTTTTGTTAAAAAATGCAATTTTTAAGATTTTTATTTTTAGTTGGAGGTGAATTTTTTTCGATAAAATCCAAATAAAGCACATTTTTGTTAGTTTTGATGAAAAGTTCATCGATTCATGATACAGGAATATAGGGCTAGAAAAAATTCATATCCCTAAATTGTACACTTAGGTGTGACCAAAAACAAGATTCGATCTTTGGTTAGCTGATTCTGAAAGGAAATCATCTCATGGACTCTGTTATGCCTAACAGCGTTAATTGAAAGCGTTAATTCAATACTTGAAAGCGTTAATTCAATGAGAGTTGTTTGTCTTACATTGATAAGTCTTGCTCGATATGCTTGTCATTTATACGTTAATGAAGGTCTTGCCTTCCTTTAAATATTTTGCTTTCATTTAGGTTCCATTAATGAATGACATTTTTATGACGCGTTCGTGAACACTCTTCCATTAAAAGGATTGTGACAGCTAAATCAGGCGTCATTAAGGTTCCACTTAATTGATGGCGCGTTATAGGACAAGTCCATCAGCTGCTTGCTGATGATAATTTCAACTGCTCTGTCAGACACTGATCTGTATAAATGTTGCTAGATCTTATGAATCTTATGCTGGACCAGAACGGCTAGGCCTAAGTTATCCTGAAAAACTTACGAGATATTCTGACAAAACAACTCTATGGCAACGCTAAGACAGTGTTCAATTGCTAAGCAAGTGCATTATCATAATTACAGAAAGAAATTGCTTATCTGAAGTTGACTAGAATTGATATTGACTCAAGGTTGTGGCACATCCGAGGGGAACCAAGTTGGGAACGACGAACCAATGAAGAGCTTAGAATTTTAGATGCGACTGATTCTAACCCAATGATGCAGCCGTTGGCAAATGTATCTAAGCGAAAATTCGCATGATTTTCGTGTTATTATTGTGCATTTGTACTACATGATGCTTTACTTCAATTCTAGAGGCTTCATTGCTATCAATTTCTATGTTGTTAATGGTGTTTTTCTATTGTTATTTTCAAAAACGTTCTGCTGTAGAACCCAGTCTAATTTGTCTAGCATCATTTATGAAGGAATATGTCATCTTTATGTACCATCGGTAGCCGAAATGTTTGGGAATGTGTTGAAAGTGTGAAATTCGTCTCTGCCACGATGTCAAGCAATGAGGCAATTATCGACCTTCGGCTGCGACAACGCCGAGGTTGCGATAACTGTTACTTATCCAAAAACCCACTGTACTCGTATATGACAAGAGCTCATGCATCAATCATTATCGCTTGAAAATGTATCGCTAGAAGCCATGCGTTCAAAATAAGGAATTATTTGGTAGGATTTGGTAGGCGGAGAAATTTGGCAGGTAAAATGTAATTTTTGAGAGTATACCGTGACCGCAATATTGATTAGGTTAGCAGGGAGGCTAAGTCCCAAAACAGAGTGATGTGAGGAAAGATGGAGAATGGCAAAAGATCTGTCGTTCGATTGTAAAATACACGTACAGAAACTCAGGGAGACGATTTTTGTAAATTGTTTAACTGTACATCGCCCCTTTTGAGCCCAGAGCTTTCACTGATGTTATACGGTGAGTCCAATACCTTCTCTCTCCTTACTAAGGCGGAGGGTAAGCACAAAGCTTATGACAGCTTGTGTCGTAGCAGTTATCTAACGTAAACCGATCGGCAATCATAAAAAGAGAATTTTGCCTCAAGGCTTCATCCAAAATGTTCGTGGATGCATAACACTTGGTGTTCATCACAGTAACACGTTAATGTCCTGCAGGAATATTGTAAATGACAAGTAAATTCGACGTCAAACAGAAATCTTAATCCAAAACAGACATTTACATGAATCTGATGTTGAAATAAAAGGAAGACATCCGATATTCAAAATTGCTCACGGTCTTTGGCATGATAGTGTAAAAAATGTAATTTGGAAAAATTACATTCGGAAATTTGTTTAGTTTTGCTAAATCTGGAAAAATGTTAAGAGCGATCTTAGAAGCACTTGATAGCCGATACATTGAAAGCTAGATAGTTCGGTTGTTATCCTTAGCAAAGAAAAGCATAATCGATAGGACAATAGATAAAATCAATAATTCACAATCTTTCACAACTACGATTTTAGTTAGAATTCATTAGTGTATAGTACATACCGCTGTAATTTGCTGTATGATTGAGTTTGGGTTGTTTCTGTTTTTCTATTTTACCCGGACTATTATGAACTCCAAAAACCAGGGGAGCCAAATGTTGATAAGGCCGAGCTCATTGCAGTGTTTGGAATCAGTTTACACAGACAGTCATCTTGTGACATATCTTGACAGAACCTTTGAAATTTGAATTCCACCTTTTTAAAAATAAAATTGAATTTTTGAGTATCTGCTGGAAATTGACGGCAGATTACCTTTTATAAACGTTCTACTTTGATCAGCTATCATATAAAAGCGTCTTGAGACGATGTTGGAAGCATGCTTGATTGCATTCGGTGTAGTCAAGTGGTGCTAAATGCAACTCAGATTTCATATACAGATTTGTTGAAACGCAGGCAGAATGAGTGTAAATCTCAGTTGTAAGATGTACAAAAGATGCAATGACTGCTCGTCGAAATGAATAAATGCACCAGATATGCTGTGATGCATGATAACCGTTCATTTTTTACCCAGAATCCACTATTTGAGCAAAAAACTGACATATTGCTTATAGATCTGTTGTGAGTGGCATTCGTACGTTTTTAGACAAATTAACATGTGAATCATAACTTTATGTACTTTGTCAATAATGCATCATGATAATGCATCAAATCAGGGATTTAAATTGATTTAAGCATTTTTGAGACGTAATTTTTGAAAGAAATAAAAACGAAAATTTTCCCAACTTTTCGCTCATAGTCTATTGAGCATTCTCAAGGGTACACAGATAAAAATTAGCGACTGGATACATACATGAACTGACTACAAAATTTGAAAATCATAGAGTGGAAACTAGGCTAAAGGGACTAAAGGGAATTAGCATTGAATCTGGCTTTTCTTTTTCAGTCTTGCTTTCGGCTGTGTGCACTATCTAATACATATTTGATTGAACTTTCTATCAGTCGGATGGGCTATTGTAATTTGATGAAAATGTTTTTGTTTCTTTCACATTCGTTGTTAAAGTCAGACCAACTTGATGTCAAGCGATGAGTGCAATAGTTAGCTATGCAAATGTAAAAATTACTTTAGTCCCTTTAACCTAGTTTCCACTCTATGATTTTCAAATTTTGTAGTCAGTTCATGTATGTATCCAGTCGTTAATTTTCATCTGTGTACCCTTGAGAATGCTCAACAGACTATGAGCGAAATGTTGGGAAAATTTTCGTTTTTATTTCTTTCCAAAATTAGATTGATTAAGTTGCTAAACTTTTATGATCCCATTAAAGGTAAACTTTTTACGTTCCCATGGGCCACCTTTGATTAAGTTTGAATTCGTTATCAGGAATGCGCACAAACTAAAAGTCACAAAATACTAGAGTCGTAGCTATCACAGTTTGGAGCAATATCAAAAAATTCATAGATAATCTAAGGTTCTACACATCGGGTAAAGTGTGATTAAAGTCTCTATAATACTGATTTAACTTTGTATTTCCTTTTTATATTTTGTGTAAATTCGATTAGCCATGTCCGGAACACAGTAGCTACAAATATAATGTGGTGCTTTACTGTTCCCTCATCTATTCACTCTTGACGTCTTCGTTTTGTTTTGCCAAGTGCTACTTGGATCATCCAACTGCGAAAATTCATATACAACGGAAGACTTCAATAGAGGGTTCGACTTACTTTAACAAAAAAAAGAGTAGAAGCATTTTTCATGAACAATATTGTTCTCCATTTTGTTAATGAAAGCAGTGAAGTTATGTAAATCATGCTCTAAATGCATATTTATCAGAAGCATTCTGTTAAATTATCTGGTGATGCTGTCCTGGTGTAGCACAAATCAATTCACGTAATTATAAAAAGATAAGTATTCTGACAATTTCTATCACCCGAAGGCATTGTGAATGGCATGGTCAGAGAAAAATGTGACATATAATATGTACAACGATGAGCAAAAACAAAATGACACACGAAAAGTTTCACACCCTCTCATTCCTCTATCTGCAACCCATTTGAGTCAGTGTGCCTTCGACTTAAACCATAAAGTGTGAATTTAGTACGGCATTTAGTGGAACTTTTATATTGACAAATGAAATGGGGATCTAGACTTTTATATTAATATACCATTTGCTGACTGCCTATTCATCAAATGATTAATGATTCGCTAATCTACCTCCAAAGAGGACCGGTTTGCACCCCAACCTCTCTAATCCTAATTCGCAAACAATAATTACATGGTTATCTGTCCTGTGGGAAAGACAGTAATCAATTACATATGTACTAACTTCATTGCAAATGGGTAAATGATTATCTGAAGAAAGAAAATTACTCTCGCTGTTACTTAACTTTATAAAATGCACTTTCCTAGTAAAAATCAAATTGCAAATCGCATTAACGATTAAAATGTAATAAACTCTGAAAAATAAATGACTGAAGCCACTTTTGAAATATAATTACAAATGAATACTAAGATTACACACAACATATATAGCATAAGGAAACTAGAAATTAAAGTGTGAATTTAAAAGTGCAAATTCATAAGAAAGTAATGCTAAATAGATGAGTGAGCATCAAAACAATGAATTGTACTTGGTGAAAGTCCATGCTCAAAAAATGACATACAGTCGATCCTTTCAAGGGCTTTGCGATCTTTGTAACAGCTGACGAATCTGACTGCGGTTATTTGGGCCACCACAATTTTTTCACTGAAACTCATTTGCTACATCGAAAATCATTCAAAGGGCTGATCAAAAGCTAAGCAAGGTTCAATGATCACTACTGATGTTAGTAATCGGTAGTGATCATAAAGTAAGCATGTATAGGTAGAGTGTCGACTCAAAAAAGTGTCTGTGTACAGTGAAAATTTTTGTATGAAAAAATTCAGTTTTTTACGGAGATTGCGTTCGTGTGGTCCAAAATTTATTTGAACACTTTTCAAAAAGCTAGTATTTTGCAAATTTCTATACTACCGAAATGAAGACACTTTATGAGTAGTATGAAAGAAGTTGGATCAAAAGGAATGAATAATTGCTAACAAGCACTTTAATTAAGCTGAAGTTAAGCTGATGATCTAGGAAATCCCATGAACTGCATTATATCGAATCTGTAGGCTAGCCCTACTTGAATAGAAAATCAATCATTGTATGCTTCACCTTGTTTGGAACCTCAAGAGAAGTTGCACTAGCTTTGCCTTTCACTTTTCTGGTATTCGGTATCTGTTTGCTCAGGAAATTCTTTGTAGTCTAATAAAACATGTGTTGTCTACTTCACGAAACAAACCATTGTACATTTATTTTATGTTTACTTCACTTACTGTTCACAGCTGCTGATAACTCTATGCCCTAGATATTATGTGTGATGATCAAACAAAAGATAAATTAAATGACCTACTTTAGCTTGGTGATTAGGCTTAGCTAATAACAAATACGGGTATATTATAAATCGATCAATGACAATCACATACGAAGGATGCATATACCAAAATATTTTTTTGGTATATTTTTGTATTCTCTTGGTATATATTTGTATGCTTTTCGTATGTTATTTCAAATGTGTATGCTTTACATACTAAAGCCATACAAGCACAATATTAAAAGAAAGCATCAATGATTTCTAATAAATGTCGATTTAAGGCACTCTGTCAATAAAGATCACACTAATGTTATTACAGTTTTGTAAGTAGTGAGATAATGACATTCAAGAGTCATACTATCAATGCTGAATTCGATTTTAATACACGCAAGTCTAAGGCATTTCATGAATAATCAGTAAGTATTTAACCATCAACAATTACGCATTATGTAATTTTAAAATTAAGCATATTATCAATCCGAAATAAAAACACATAATAATTCATGAACGCAGAAGTAGCTATGTTTGAGTTATATAAGTGAACATGATTGCACGACTACTATCGTTTGAATGAATTGATTCTAATGAACTTGGTTCATAAAGTAGAGCTTACTAAACGTCCTGTTAATGCTGCTGGACAAATATCAACGACGACAGTGTCGTGGAGCATGAAATTCACAATAAATCTAATCTAGTTAAATATCACTCTATCATATAGAAATATTCACGACTGCTATTACTGAAAAAAGTTATTTGACAGTAGTATGTAATATATATATTTTTTGCTATTCGACTTAAAGCTGCACATACCAGAGGCATACGAATGAAGATGAATTTGCATCGGGTCTCGTATATAAAACATGCCAACAACTCGTATTTCAGTGTAAAACAGCCAATCACAGATGTAATAGTTCGTATCGGTACATACCAATCACATACGAAAGTAAGTGAGATGTCGTATGAAAAACATACGAGAATCTCGTATCAGATGTTGGTTTCAAATTGCATGTGATTTTGGTATATGTTTGTATGTAATTTTCGTGTCCACCGATTTACAGTGTAGCAATATCATCAACTACCGCATGGGATAATGGGACACATATGTTCCAAAAACAAATGTGATCCAAAATCACACAACATTTTGACAATCTGACAATTTTTCATGCTACATTATGTCATTATACGCCAATGCACAATATGTACGTTTAGAAGCGGTCTTTCTTTTTATCTTCAGATATACATACATCATAATTCAATTTTTTCCTGTAAGGGAAGACATTTGAATAGTTTTCAGTGGAAATGTCGGATGCATGCTGATGAATGAATTACAAGCACCAATCACCATGCTCTGAATAGCGTAGGAGAATTACGCAAACTTGTCCTGCATGTATTTATAATATTCAAAACAGAATGTACGACATGAAGGGAAGTGTTGAAAGTGATTATCATGAGATCTGTACTTCTGCTTCTTGTGCTTTCAGCAACTCCGTATTATTTTGTCAGTGCCTTGAAATGTGACCGTCAAAATCAGCCTATCAAAACTATGCGCGATCGAGGATTGATTGAATTGGTTCAGAAAGTCAATAAAGAAATTGCAAAAACGAGTAAGCTTGAACTCCTTACAATTACTAAAAATCAGACAGACAATATAATATACACAACAATGCAGTATTTTAGTGAGTCACAATTGTGCGCAATGAAAATCGGCAGCTTGACTTCATTCTTGGATAAGCTACTTTTTGTGAATGGAACAATCGAAAATTATCGCCAAGAAATCGATGGCCTCGTAGCATGTCATTTATGGAAATCCCTCAAAGAGTTTTATCGCATTTATGTGGTTTCAGAGGAATTGTGTTCAGCAAATAATACAAATAATACCAGAAATATGATTGGTCATTTTCTGATGGGGATGGATGCCGTGACAATTTATCTTGACAAAACGAAAACTCGCTTTCTCAGAGAGGAACATTTTCATCAGACAATGCGAAATGTTTACAATAGCGTTAGAACCAGCAATTTTTTAAAGTCCATTGTTATTTTCAGAAATGTGACAGTCATACTGAAGATTCTACAGTTCTGGATAAAACAACTGGATAAGTTAATGACGACTTGGAAAATTGTTGATGTAGGGAGCGATTTATCACTGATGAGTTGGCAGTATGTGCTGATCCTACTACACATAATGAGGGCAGTAATCCTGGCTTTCTCTGTTGTTGTCTGCATTTCTTATCTGAAAAATAGTAAGTTGCAATATGAGATTCTATATTTTGTGATTATGCTGGTTAACGGACTTATTGAATCAACCGTTACAATATTCATTTGGGGGCTGCGGTTCAGAGAGACATTACCTGATTTTCTTATTTGTGCTCCAATGGTGATTATGCCATTGAATTTGTTTGGCTTGACTCCTTACGCTACATGTGCAGTTTTTCTTCAAGTTGGTGTTTCGATTGAAAAACTGCATCAAATCTATCATATCAGTTGTCCACCCTATCGTGTGAACACAAAGGCAAAGATTAAAAGGGTTGGAGTATTTTCAGTTCTTGCTAATATTCTCGCAATCGTTGCCTTCATTTGTGTTGGAGCTATTCTTGAGAAAAAAGATGCCTCGGATACAAGACAAAAATATTTTAAAGTAACTCAATGTAGTCCGAAAAGTGGTTGGTTCAACATGTATTCCATTCAAATTCCGTCAATTACATTATCTCTTACAGCTCTGGGAAATCTCACTGCTATCGTTATCAACATAATTCTGGTAAAGAAACTGTCTAATATGAAAAAAAGCTGTCGCAAGTGGAACAAGCAAGACATAAACAGATCAATAACGCTTCCGTGTTCATCAGACAAATTTTACTTTTCACTGTATTTATTTCTGTATCCTTTCTCCCAAGTTTTGCTGCTTTTGTTGTGTCTGCTTCAGCTTTCAATTATATTACTGCAGATGAGTATCGGAAAATTTTACAGGACACTTTCATAATTCAAGTAAGTTTTGTCATCACAAATGTTATCCGTGAATCAGGACAGGCGATTGCATATCTAGCAACTAGCAAGAAATTGAAGAAAGAAATCAAGTATTTGTTTTGCAGAGCATGACTTTCAATTACATCAACAAAGCCGCCTTCCTTGTCTTAACCGAAATATATTTTGACTTGAAAAGCTCTCACAGCCCTCACCCTGTTGAGGGGTCAAATTTTGCCCACTGGAGTATAAAAAATGACATTTATTTAAAGCATATTTTCGGAATTGCGAGCATTTTCACATTTATGTATTCATCTATTTCAATGTGATATGATAATAAAGATATCGATCATATATGACATGATAGATGATATTTATTATCTGAAATCATTTCGAGAAGCAAGTATCACGTGTCGCATATAAGCTGCTTCCACGATCCAAAGGAATGAACATAATCTACGCCGTCGTAACAAGTCCTTCCATCTTCCTATGTGTATATACCAGTAACAATGTCAGGAACCTCTTAATGAGACAGTCACACCAATTGTGATCTTTGTATACTTGTCTCTAGCATTAATCTCGTGACTTTATTTCTTGATTGTACACCGATATGCGTATGTCATCACGGATATAAAACTTATTATTATATAATGATGTATGAATAAAGATTATGGCTGAAGTGATTTTCATTCGTTTACAATGAACTGTGATATGGTATTTTGCATCTTGACAAATTAGTCATAATTTAATGAATCTTCATGTGATTTGCTTTAGCTGTGTATTCAGTTAGCTTATATTTATTAGATATCCGGATTTCTCTAAGATGATGTGAAATCATGATGATGACACATCGTCAAAACTGGGGACTGTCTTAAATGTTCAGTTTCATCCATAGAGTAAATATGTGGTAGAGTAATGTGGTATCCATAGTGGTGGAGTAATGTGGTAGAGTAAATATGTGGTATCCATAGAGTAAATGGTAGAGTGGTAACTCGGCATTTATTAAATCCCCAATGTGTATACACTTTTGATTTTATTAAATGAACTCAAGGGAGATACAATCGGAATTGTTTCCAAATGTGAGATATGCAAATTTATGCAGCTTTGAAGAAATTACAACGGAATCGACTGATCATGATAGTATAAAGCAGATGGAAATGATATTATTTCATAGATCGTCCGTGTCATGACAGCCATGGAGAGGCAATGTGTGTTAAATTAACAACTCGATAACCTGTTATTTTTATCTTATTTAATCTAATGTTGTTAAATTAGCAACTGACCTGCTATTGCTTTCATGTTGAACCTCAAGAGAATCTTCTTAAGCGTGATCATATGAAAAGCAACCTACCACTGGTAGAGCAAAATCACATAATCAAAGACAATGATTTCAATTGACTTTGAAAGATGTAAGTGGGTCCACATCACCATTCAGATTCAAGAAATGAAACATGAATTTTATGAATAATAAAATCATGCCGGTGAAAATAATTTGAATTAAAAACTTGAAATTTCAAACAAGAAAGCACGAATAATATCGCGACTTTTTCATGAAGACTTTCATTATTATACCATTCATGAAATTCCTTTAATAATCAGCTTGATTTCCGCTTAGCTAGGATGCTTATTATCAAATGTTGATTCCTTTTGATATCCAACTTGCTTCATACTACTTATATAGGAGAGTCATCTTGAAATAAATTGGAAATTTTTAGTTTTTCAAAAGTGCTCAAATAATTTTTTGGATGTCGGGAACGTAATCTCCGCAAAAACTGAATCTTTTGATATAAAAATTTTCACTGTATACAGATACGTTTTTGAGTCGACACTCTACCTGTATATCCCTACTCTATGGTTTCATCTCATTGCCAAGGAAATGGATTTTTTCAAAGATAATGCAAATTCTAATTTTGATATGCTATTTATAGCATGAATACTCACACACTCAATAAACAAGATTTTCAATTGCGGTGGAAATTTGACTTTGCATCGCAAAAATGCAATAAAAAGCTATAAAGTAAATTTTTCCCTGTCAGCATTCATCATTTAGGGATATCAGCATCACTCCTAAAGTTTGGCTTTCAATTGATAAAAGATATAGGCCTCCATCAAAAATCGACTGTGCATTATTGTTTGACCTTTCACTTAGCTTCAATAATTTAATAATTGTACATGAATGTTTACACTTTTTTCCTTTCGTCCCAAACTCAAGTCTTAATGGTTTACTAGAGGAGTTGTGCGAATCATTCTCTTATATTAACTCGATGCACAATTCTTACTCAACCTTATTGTTTCAACGAATAATTTGCTTCCTTCAAAGAAATGCAAGTCTTAAATGTCATCTTATACAACAAAACTAAAAATCAATGTGCGGAACAAAAAATTAAATTCAAAAATCATGAAATGTTACCTTGGCTCGCGAAGTGCGTCAAAATTCACTTCAACCTTAAAATATATCCTGCGTTATACTGACAGATTAATGATTTTAAAGTCTTTCTTGAGCTCAATCACTGATATTGCATGTTCCAATCATGACTTGAGAAACTTAGCCTAGCATTGTATTGCAGATCGAACGAACGTTCGACGACACCATCAGCACCTCATAATCAGTGCTATTATTGATTATTAATCTGATGTTATTCGATGAATGAGGAGATCAACACAGATTTATGAACCGATTCTCTCTTGCTCATAATGCTTCTTATTCTTTTATAAACATGCTATTCGATTTACACATGAAAATTCAGAAGCAGTGTTTCTACAGTCGTCATTATGGTGATAAAAAATCGCTTGAAATTTAATCAGCTGATTGAATAATAAATAGCCTTGCATGATGACATATACGTTTTTTTGCGTGATATTTCATTCTTGTTTGCAATTGCCAAAAATCCATACTTCTGATTGCATATTAAGGTTTGCAAATGCTTTTAAAGGCTACATGTACATTAGCTATGCCGTCAAAAAGTCTGGATCACAGGTTGAATTGATATAGGCCAATCAGATTCTACATAAGATTTATAACAACTGCCTTTATAAATCGGAATAATATCATAAAATTTTAAAAAGGAAGGAAATTCTCTCCTTACTATCAACATATCAACATATAGCTGCAAGAGGATGACAAAACTGGTCTGCACATCGGACCAGAAAAATAGCAGATAATTGCTATAACCACATGGTGGATCAACAACTCAGACTTCTTCCGTTCAGACCTTGCAGTCGGGCGTTCAAACAGAACAACATTACGAATAGAACAATGAGGAGTATGAAAATCGTCATGAGCTGAAAAGGCTGATTCAAAATATTATTTCCATGCATGCGTTGAAAAGGTGATATTACCATATCCCTCAGAGCGCATAAGCACTACTTCACATCAGTCCCTGATCAACTCTACAATCCTTGCGGTCAACTCTTTGCAGTTCATGATGAACTTGATATGGCCGACAAATGAGACGCCAAGATATCTAACATTTTCCAGATGGAGATGCATGCATAGAAAAAAATTACCTTCACTCGATTAAAAAGTCCTTTTCAGTATACTCTGAGCGACATCATTGCCTCGACGCCTGGCCTCTCTCGACAACGATATTGCTCCTCGTGCTGAAAAGTCGACGTTTTGACCTTAGTGAAAATAATTATTTTAAATTCATCATTCCGTAATTTAGAAGATTATTGTTTGTTTCAGATGATTTTAAAATCTGTCATTGAAAAAGAAATGTTTTTATGAATATTTGAAGACATCAGCTTAGCATGCTTATCAATTGGAGAGACTAACGAGACTAAAGGTATTCGCCACAAATACTGAAGTCTATTTTAGGAACCGCCACACAACCGATCGCCACAAACTTTAATGCATGAGGTAACGAACAGGAGACATTTTGGACTACTCGCGTAAAGGCTAGGTTAGATCGTTTTCATGGGCTACAATTAGTATCTGTGGATGTAGCGCGACCATTGTATTTGATGAATATCTCGGAACATCAACGAAAATTTTAGCGGTCAATAATTGCCTACAGAGTTATACAAACTGTAGCTGATGCTGATCGTGATATTGTTTATTTTGCCTCAGAAATATGAGTGAATCACTTACCAGCAACAAAGAAAGAGAATGATGGATTACCTCGTCTATTGTTACGAGTGCAGCAAGATATTAAATATATAAAATATACTAAATTAATAATTGGCTACAAGAACTCAGTACCGTATCCTACAAACGCAACTATTAAATGATTATCACATCCTTAAAATACAGAATCGACAATAACGAGATCGGAATCAGTCTGTCGGCTACAGCTTGCATTGCTATAGGCCTATGGGCAACGTCAGCCGTCAAAACTTTTGCCTTTAGATATTCGATCAATCTGGCCTTATATTTTACGTCTCCGAAAATTTGGCTTTGTGGTGAAACAACGTACACGTCTTCACGAAGTGTTATATCAGGAGCAACTCCACACGTGGTTCGTCGACATTTCTTGTGATTGATGTCTTGGGATATTCATCAAATGCGATGACAGCGTTACATCTGTAACTATTATCAACAAATGTAGCTCCATGATGACCTGACAATTGGCTGGTTTACCAAACAACAGTGTGTATCAGACAACGTCCATCAATAAAGAAATAAGTATTCTAAGGAAGTTCCTCCCTACACTTTTGTAATTGAAAAATGTTTATCTGACATCGATGATTTTTAGTTCCCTTTCTTAAAGAAACATCGTCAAAAAGAGACGGAAGACTAGAAGAAGCTAACTCATGATAGAAATATGATTTCAGGTCATTAAGTCACTTGGACACACAGACCATTTGATGAAAATGTAGTTGAGAATTGATTGTGATTTTATCATCCTGTGCTTAGCTTATAGATGTTGTGAAACGACTCTGATGTAACATATACAGTCCGTTTCATAAAAAGTGGATCATCCTAAAATTTGACTAAATAAAACATAAGTATGATAGAGAAAGCATTTTTCATGTTATTTCATGTCCCTAATATATTTAAATGTCCTTATATAATCTGATAAGCTATGATACAGTAACGGTTCTTAAGAAGCTAATATTTTGTGGCCCTACCCTTATTGTCAATGACATTACCAATTCGTCTAGGCATTGATTCGATTATATCGTTGATTTTTGACTGATCTAACTTTCTCCACTCTCTTTTTAACAGTGACGTAAGTTGTGATACGCCATCTGTAGGTAGCAGTGAACGACGAACGTTACGTTTTAGAATACTCCATACATTTTCTATGGGATTCAGATCAGGAGAACGAGCTGGCCAAGATAATGTCCTAAGCCCTAATTGAGATTTGCATAAGTTGACTCTACTACTCTTGTGACACGTAGCATTATCATCCATAAATAACCAAGTCGATGGATCACCAAGTTGATCTGTCATTTGGCCAATGTTCATTCGTAAAACATTCACATAGCGTTCAGAATTCATGGCTCCTTGCTGTATGTGAAGTTCAGAGCAGCCATTGGTCCAAATGCCAGCCCAAATCAGTAGAGTCGCACCACCTTGTACCCGGGGACGATGTAAATGTCTCGGAATTTCCTGATCAGTTTTTATCCATAATCTCAATCGACCATCACTATCCTTCAGACGGACTGATGCCTCATCAGACCAGACAACCCGATCCCATTGATTTCGCCAGTGACAATGACTCATTGCCCATCTGAGACGTCTTTTGTATGCTGATCTGATAATTCGATCTGAGAGGGCCTCTTACAGCTCTTGAAATTCGACTCAATAAGTCTTCTACGAATAGTGGACTTAGAAATAGACGAGTCTAGTGCAGCCATCTCAGTTAACGAGAGACTTGGATCAACTTTAACAAATCGCAAAATTAGGCAGTCTCTACGTTTGGATGTTTTGTGTGGACGGCCAGAGCCCTCTTTACGACACAGTCGAAAATCATCATTATGCCATCGATGCACATTTGTGTAAGGGACATTTAGTCGCTTGCTTGTAGCTCGCAAAGAAAACCCTAGTTCTAGCAAGGCTGACACTTTGCCTTTTGTGAATGCGATCTCGTTGTTGTTCATTTGTGCTTTGTATTGTTTTCATCCGGTAAGAGATAGATTTCTAGCTGAAAGCAATCAGGAGTGCTGCCAACACCACCGCAACGAAGTCAGGAAGCTATGGAACATGAAGTCCATTTAATCACATGTAGCAGTTACATTATTGTTGATGAATAATGGTGCTATACTGGCTCTGATTGACCGATTTTCTTTATTTTTGTTTTGCTTGATAGCTTTTGGCTTGTAGAACAACATATTACATAACAAAGGAAACAAATGTAATTTTATAAGAGTAAGGTATGATTTTGTGTAACATTGCTAAATGAAGATCAAATTATCTACTACTTTTTTATCTATAACAGGAAAAGAACCCAATATTCATGCTTAAAATTTCCAACAATGATATTAGTAAGCACAACTGACATATCTTCCAAATTTCAGAGAAATTCGTTCAAGTTTGGCGGAGTTAGACAAAGTTGAAGTTAAGGCGATGTTTAAGGGTGATCCATTTTTTATGAAACAATCTGTAGTTCTGAAAAGCGTTGTTGACCAATAACTTTCTTTATAATGACCGATGGGCGGTTAATGCACCGTCACAATTACTTCATTTTCCGCGACTTATCACGATGATAACTAACCAATCCATTTGATGTTAGATTGAAAGGTGTAGTCTATGATAAACACTCCAAAAAACGTTCGATCATGAATATTTTGCAAGTCAAGATTTCACTTACTTCCAGCAACACGCTCATTGGTTGAGAGTGTCAGCTGATTTACGCGCGCACCAATAGGGAATCAGATGTCATCAAAATAGACTTAGGAAAACCTCATGCAATATGCCGTCTTTGAGAGACTGCTATGCCTGCTTAGAGGGCACATGACGGATTTACTGTGACTTTTGATATGTTAATAACCAGAATCTAAACTACATGTATACCAATTTTCAGGGTATCACGAAGTTTGTCCGGGTTACTCATATTTAGTTCCTAAATTTCCTGGTCTATACCTCCACTGAAGTTAAAGGCATTGTCAAGAGTGCCGCAATAAGTTTCTCCATTTCCGCCCCTCTTTTCCCACTCTTTCGTCCGAAAGCCATTTCTTGAGTTGATTGAGTAGCCGTATCTTCATTGTGTTTAATCTTTATCGCTGTCATTGATTCGCTAATGGCAGTCTCGCGCTCTTCATGTAAATTTTTTTACGGAAGTTGATTGAGAAGTAGAAGGTTCCAGTATGGAGCATTCATCTTCAGAGTTGCTCATTTCTTAACTAGCATCCGCAGTGATGAAAAGTCTCTTATGTAGATCAATCGCATGCTTTTGTATCGCAGCGTTGTATGGCATTGATTTCGGACTTAATAAGTAGCGTAGCAGAGTCAGAGTTACCAAGTTGTTTTGGTGACGCTCGAGTGATACAAATAATCGCTTCGATATCGGCCCCTCAGAGGCTCAAGATTTTTCATCAGGATGCCAATTGCAGCATCTCCTAAGGCATGTTTGCATTCCTTGTGTACAGAAGTGTACTGGATACATCTTTTATTAACTCAGTTGATCTTGAGGAATGGTCGCTGGTAATCCTTTTTCGCGTTCAAATGGCAAGAGGGCGTTATTGATTGCGTGATAATGCTTCACGACAATAGGCTGTTCCAACGCGTTCTGACATTTAAGTGAAGTGTCACTTTTTTACCTTCAAACTTTGAAAGACTTAGTTGGTGATTTCCGGAATAATCGAACAATACTCCTGAACTTACTAATTACTTCCGCAATTGAACTGATTTCAGGAAGATAGGATTCGTTATCAATTCCGAATGCCGAAGATTCGGAGTGCTCTTCATCATTGTCAGAAGTCTCGCCCTCATCAGTTTCCGACTGATCGTACGAGGATTCCAGTACTGCCAAGTGTACCCCTAATCCTCTCCCCTGTAATCCCTAATCGTCAATGACTCTCTCTTGATCCTAAGTGCAGTCTCATTGCCATCGCAAAGGTGTTGAGTGTGTAAAATTCCTCTGATTTGTAGAATATTTACAGCATTGCTTTGTCGTTCAAAGTAGAATTTAGACAACAATCTTACGAAGTTCATGATCACAGCTATATCTCGCATTCTAGCTGAGTATCCAAGGAATTAATCCTTCATCCCAGGGTTCAAGCAAGACTTCTCAGAGGTGTTGTACTATCACTCAGTGATAGATCAAATATATTCTAAATCCAAATGTGACTAAGTTTGACGAAACTTGATGAATTTGGAAAAATTTGAAAATGTAGGGGGGGAGGGAAGCATATAAGTATCGCTAGAGCACTTAGTGTTGACGGGAATGATCGAAGGGAAGTGTGCACGGGGCAGACAACGGCTGACGTTCCTGAATACGATAGAAAAATACACCGAAAGAGAACTAACAGATATGTTACAGCTTTGCAACGATCGAATAAGATGGAAAGAAATGACAGTATCAACAATAACCAACGGACAGTAATGTCTAGGGCATAAAAGAGAGGATAACAGCAATTTGTCTGTCAAGCAAGTTGTATTTCGGCAAATGATTCTTTCAACTGACGATCTGTATACAAGAATAGTGTGATTGAATAATGTTGAAAAAATACAGCAAAGGAATAAAGTATAAAATGAATTCATTGAGGACGGCGAAACATTCGCTCTCCTGTTTCCGGGTCATTACCGTAGAAAGCCAACTTTAGTTTCGTCTCCACTTGTATTCCGAGGTCCGCCGGAGTAATGTTGTGGTCTTGTGTAGGATGCAGAAAATACGACGCTACGAAATACTGTCTGTGATCACCTCCAACGATTTCCACCCATACACCGTCTGCTCTGTAATAACATCAAAATCATTTATTTGAAATTATGCTACTATGCAAGATATGGACATGGACAGGGAAGTGACTTGACGAAAAATATGTGACATATAATTACATGTAAAACTGCATGACAGAATGAGCAGCACATTAGTGGGTACTTATGGGCTATCACAACCTCCCACATTTTTTTCAAAGTTGTCTGAAATCTGCAAAAATGCATCAATCGTCCCACAACTTAAGGTGCACGTACGTAAGTATATTTTCTACCCATAAAACAAAATTTATGCAAATCATAAAAGCACGTTTTGATTTAGAGACGACAACGTGAAGTGTACCGATGTCGGCGGCTCGATCTGACTTCGTCTGTTCGGCGCATTATTGTTACTCGTGTGTGCATTTTCTCTCTCCCTCTTTGTTCATCCCCTGCCATTTGAGATCTTCGGACGAACACTACCCCAACACACCTCTTTAAGTTAAGTATGTTAGTGTAATGGATGTCGCCTGGTCATTATCACTTCACGAGTTGTCGCGATATTACATTGCTGCCACTTCAAGTTATCGTCTCTAATTCAAAAATTACTCGTTCGATTTGCATGAATTTTGGCATATGAGTAGAAAACATCCTCACCTTAAAGATTTCCCACTTGTTAAGTAGTTAAAGCACTTAAAGTTTTGCGAAGATTGATTCACTTCTGCAGATTTTAGACAAATTTGAAAGCAAGTGGGAAGATAACCGACAAGTACCCATTGGTGTTACTCACCTCAAAATTTTTCCTCAAGAATCCAGCACATTTAAAAAATTTTCATTGATTACAGCAAAAGTTCCATTATCTACAGTTCGATGACGAAAATACAAATTACTTAGCAATTTGAAAATCATTCAGTGTATTTCAGGACGATGGGTGGTTTTGAAATCTGATGCTTTTATTCCTGCTCGCTTTTTCAACTACTTTTTCCATGCCTAAGTGATTTTAAGTTGCTGAGATATATCTTCGGCTGACTGCCTATGTACTTGCTTATTCATGGCATGTTGTTTGACAATGCTATTTCTTTATAGCATGCGAGAGAGATACGATTATTCTCTTCCAGAAAACGAAAACTGGACGAGCTGTCTAATTATGGCTGTTTGAAGCGTATAAGAATCGATTGACTTTTGACTTCATGAATTCCTCAAGAAAGGGACAAAATTTGTGCAAAATATGTGTTGAAAATACAGTTTCTTAATTTAACAGTCTGTTAGCACAGTGATTCAATCCATTACTTTGAAAAAATAAGCTGGATCGAACAAGATCTGCATTACGCCAATGAATTATAAACTCATGGAATAAAATTTAGAATATTGTTTTAGTTGACGCAAACTAGTATCTTTGACTTCAAATTCCACCGGTTAAATTTGAAAATAGACTGCTCCAAGAGATCATCAAAGTATGTTTACAGCATGCAAATTAAAAATACAATCATTTAAAACTCAGCTACTAGAGGTCAATCAAACTTTTGAAATTCATAATCGTGAGATCATGTATATATCCGTTGTATACGCTATATCAAGTAGCTACACGTATATATCAAGCTTATACGCTATCCGCCGTTGCGAAAATGTTTAGCTTTTACCTTTTCTAGGGCCCGAAATGCTCAATAATCGTTTGCACTTAGTTATTATACATGCATTGTACATATAATTACATGTAGCTATTCTCTTCTATTAGTTAGTGAAGCCAACTTATCACAGGTTTCCATATTTTTCATAGTTAGATATTCTACAAAAGGCTGTAACTGAATCACCGATACTGTTTTTCTATAACACACTGCATTTTAAGCTACAATAGTATTTTGAATTTTGACGCAAGAGCTGACTCGAATTGATGTGCTAATATGATACCCAACGAAAATTGACAATGGCCAGCTATTTGGCAATGCTACTTAACTTATTTGTACTGCTTCAAGAAATATTAATAAATCCTACTTTAAACTCAAATTATCACTATCTTGCCTTAACTATCGAGTCTCTTCTGTCCAGAGATCATGGATATGTAGTTCAAGTTCCTATTATGAAAATCGGTTTATATTTTCATCTCAGCCTCTTCTTTCACAAAGCACAATTTCATTTGCATTGAATTATTTTGCAACCAGTCACCGAAAATCTCCAAACAATGCATTAGGAGGCATCGTGAAACGCTTAATGCATGTTGTAAGTGGGAAAATGTCGCTGATGCAACATCTTTCCTTGAAGCTGCGAAGCAAGCTACTGAAGCAATCAATTTGAAATCGATGTCACATGATGATATCGATCAGGTCGTAAATAATCTGAACATCAGAACGATTTGGAAAAAATCAAAACATTTCCTTATGCGAGTAAGACTCACTGCGAGGAAGCATATGTTACTTCGTTCACGCAGACAACATTCACTGTGAATGTTGGCTTAGCCTACAGGCAAATGTTTTGAAAAGAAGACCGACTTAACTTTATCCAGGTTAACGACCCGTGGATCTGCTTTATTTGCAAGGTGGTGCATGGGGATAGAAACGATCCCAAGATCCAGGAAGATTGATATGTGTGGAATGCAAATCTGCATTCCATGAAGTTGTGCAGAAACACTTGAACTGATAGACCGAGATGCTATTTTTGAATGTAGCCATTGGTGATTATAAAATTTTGTGCGCTTTCATTTGAATCCTGTGATTCTACTCAGAAAAGGAGAAATTTTTTTTTTCAAAGAAACTTTTTTATGAAAACATAATTTGTATAAAATGTTTACAATAAATTACTTAAGAATAAACATAATTTGCTGTATAGACCTGCTTGTAGGCCTACTTGACGTTATACTCTACGAATAGTTTAGTCTAGCTGGATCGAGCTACATAAATGTATACAGGTTGTTCACGAGATAGGACAAATTCATAGGTAATGAAACATTGAGACCCAGTTTGCACTTGCAGTGCATTCGAGATTAGGCCTATTGTACATAAGATGATGAATGCATAATCTAAAATAGGATCATCATACTTGATCATCAATTTTTGATTGAGATCACACGACTAAATCGTAATTAGGATCAAACTTCATTCAGTACATAAAGACTAGCATCAAATGCACTTCCCAAGTGTTTTCAAAATACTTTACTGACTGACACAGTGCATCCAGCACATATTCAAATTCATATTTTGAACTTCAAATGATGTATTCATTCTATTGAATTGTAGCAAATCCTAATTTAGCGGTTTACTGTTGTTTAATTGTCGACCAGCATGCGATTACGTGGATTTTAAATTAAGATGGACAATTATTCAGTTATATACAGCGATCCCTCACGAAAAATTTTCATGAGAACTCATGAGATTTAATGCGGATTCACGAGATTTTTATGAGAGCTCATGTGATTATCATGAGTTACATGACATTCTCATAAGAAAATATTTAACTAATGATGTTCTTATGATACTTTGATGAGAACATAGTGAGTGGTAATGAGATAATTCATGAGGATAATATCTCATGATGCATTCATGGGATAGTGCTCAGCCACACATTCTTCATTTGATGCATAAATAATTTGATTTTTCAATGAGCAAGACTATGCAAGATGTTAAAAAAAAGCCATAAAATCACAGCGTAATCAATGATTTATAATGATATTCAATGGTTTATAATTGCCAATTCCGAAATAGTATAGTGGGCATGGCGTAGAAAGTCTCTGGGTAACGCGGCGAGGCTGTGAAAGTCTCAATAACTAGATGCTAGCAAAAAATTCAGAGTTATGAAAATGCAATGCTTAATTTTTTGATGAGATATTTCATGCGAAAACGTTCCAAATCCGCATGAAATTACATGAGATGTGATTACATGTGTATATGAAAAATCTCATAAAAAAGTCATGAGGAATTTCCCTGAGGGGTTCAATGATCTGAATAGCACTAAACTTCAAATTTTAAAATTTTCTGATAAAATGGTCGACTGATTTTTTGCTTTTGGTCTCACGTTAAATGTCCGGATTTATGGAATGCCAAGATACATCGAGTCTCATTGCGTAATTTTCTTAAATTGATGTTCAAATGATCCCATTTCAAAAAATTCAAAAAATTTGAAATTTCGAATTTTCTGAGGTACTGGTCGATCGATTATTTTCGTTTTTGCTACAAATCAATTGCTGATCGATAGGCGACATGAAAATGAAATATTTGAAGATGGCCAATTTTTTCGATTTTTGGGTCGTTGAGAAAAATTGGTCGATGTTGGCCTATCACAGGGAGCGCTTATGGTGCATGGAGCAACTACTGATTTGAAAACTCATCACCGGTACTTCTGTCCAAGAGGTTAATTAATGTTGTCAAAGATGTTGTCTCATATTAAATGTATTATTTATTGAATCAGTCGGAACGTGGACACCATTGAGCTTGTTGAGAAAGAAGGACCAGACATTACACGGTTGAGTGGGATGAGAGAAGTCCTTTCTACAGATGAAATATTTTTCATCAGGTCGAGGCATTTCCGACGCACCAAGTGACCATCACCAGATGCGCTGCAAGCAATAACTAAACTGAACATCGGTTAGTCATGTCATATTGCTGAAGAAGAGTTGTGGAATTGGATGGCAGAGCATAGAATTACACAAGAATGTATTAATCACGTTACGTATGCAATAATAGCAAATGAGATGACTACTGCCAAAATAAGAAGTAGACGAGAAATGTGCATAAAATGTCAAGAGAAACAATAGAAAGAAAGAAATAGCCAGAAGCTCCACAAGTCACTCAAAGAAAGCTTTACACGATTGGAAGAACAATACTTCTTTGTACACAGGGCTTCTTTCACTATCCTCTCTCTCCATAAAGATGCTTTCTCCACTATTTGTATACCTTCAAAGTCAACTTGGTGATCACTTTCAAAGACGTGAAGGGAAAAGAGCACATCAGTGAAGTCAAAGACATTACGTTGAGCGTTCTGAAGTTGTTTGTTAACGGTTGGTGACGGTTCCAAATCCTTATCTGTTAAGTCGGTTTGGGGTGCAAATGCACCCCAAGTGAAGTTTTTATAGTTCACGTATCAAAGTGGACCTACGTTGGACGTTTTGACTATAGTTCCATTATCTCTCATTTAATTGACATTAAAGGTTTGAGTCTTAATTCTATTGTGTTTATCAGAGCAAAATATAGGCCATTGATCTATCACCACATCTATGTACCTACTTCATCCAGGATTCATTCATTCTATTATCGTTTTATCATTATAGCCCAGTTATCGTTACCTGGAAATTTACGTGTAGGCCTATTTTTTGCCTAAGATAAATTAAATGCAAGTAAAACAAGAAGAATTGATCCACAAACTTATTGTTAATTTGTACCACATAAAAATCTCATAGATAGAAATATCTTTAGATAACTGTCTCATTCAACGGCAGAAAATCATAGGGTATGCAGACGCAATGTACTGTAAGTCGAAACAGAATATCAATTATTCGCATTCAGAGCAGACAAGTACTTGGTGTTCAGAACAGATAAATTTCAGACATCGTGAGCATGATCTTCGAGATTTTCTATCCTGATGTCGAGGGCATATATGACAGCGACCTTGTCTTTGTTGAATGGATGAATTTTGCGTGTCAGATGATGTGGACGATGTCATTAAACCGCAACGTTGTATATTTAGTTTGACATATTTCCTCAAATTGGGTACAGAAATTCTATGTGAAATCAGATCCCGACATAGTTCGTAGCCAAGCTCTTTCTTGAAAGTATAATGATCGTCATGTGATTCACTTTGAGCTTGCATCAGTTTTTGCGCTGAAATCACACCAACATCAGTAAGAGCGAAAAATACAGCACATGGCCACCGACGTGTCTTGCGCTTTGAACTATAACCTCGTACAAGCTTATCAAGATTATCCACGCCGCTTTTTGTAGAGTTGTAAAAAGAAACAATATCAGGCTTACCATCTTCTCGGCAAGTTGTACTTCTTTCGCTTTGATGCATTGTTGAAATGAGGATAACGGGTTTCGATGCTTTGTCCCAGTACGAGCATAATGTAGAATCATTTGAATAATAATGACGAGAATCTCCTCTAGTTCTTCCAGCAATGCATTTCGCGGCGTCTGGAATATCTGGTCGATTTTGGCGCATTGTTCCAACATACGTTGTTATATTAGCAGATAAACGACGACAAAGATTTCCGGTGGTGAAAAAGTTATCGCCAGTGATATTTCTACCCTTCCCGACATATTTTGAGGCCAGATTCCACACGATATTTTCAGCGAAACTTCCAGACTCAGGATTGTTACTCACTGTTTCCTTGCCAGTATATACTATGCATTGAAAGGGCATAGAGTTTTCATTATCCACCAACCAATAGACTTTAACTCCGAAGTTTCCCGGTTTAGTTGGGATATACTGGCGGAATCTTACCCGCCCATGAAATTCAATCAACATTTCATCAACAACAAGAAATGGACCAGGTTCGTAGATATCCTCCAAAACGCGATTGAATTCTTCAACTACAGATTGGATAGGGGCCAGCTTTTCTTGACGATTTCTGCGCAGTGTATCGTCGAATCGAAGAGAACTACGGAGAACGAAGAATCTTTCATAACTCATAACCGCCGAGAAGATGGGATGTCCATCTCGTTCTGACCATAATTCTCGAACCTTACGATGGTGACTTTTGAAAACACCAGCGATCAGGTGCAGTACGTGAGGTAGGTTTCCAATTATTCACATACCTTCTTCCGAATAAATTTGTATATTGAACTGTCATGTCTATTATCAGATCGAATATTACAGTGAAAGATTCTTTCCTTGAGTTCGGACGTAATCCACGTTTGTAACCTTGAGATCCATCGAAAACATTTCTTGCAAGGCGACGTCCAATTCGTTCAGTCTCAGTAGACCATTCTTTCCCATTTCTCGATATAAATATATTCCCTTCCACATTACTTTCTATCAAATCATCTTCATCGGACGACGGGTCAACATGAAACCCAATATCCTCATCAACAACTTCATCATCTGTAGCTGTATCAATTGGTACGGTTATGGATTCATCGTAGATTTCATCAGTTTGGTTATTGGCGACATCATCGATGGCAATATCATTTTCCTCGTTGCTATCATCTTCATCGTCGGAAGTAGGATCAGGATTATTCAAATATAACAAAGTATTCGCATTACTACGAGCTGTTCTTGATGGTAGGATACGTTGAGAGCGCGACGACATACCGGTATATTCACAAAGGGAATGGCGGTCGAGTGAATGTAATATAAGTCTGATCTTAGCGCGCGCATAATCGATGACGAATTACTCACGTGATTTCAGTATTCATGATTCAGACTCTCCAGAGTCAAAAAAGTTATCAGCGCGCGTCTGATACTTGCTGTAGACAAGGCGTAGACGACTCGACGTGTCATCATGTGACTCGACTTGTTATCAACTGTCTTGCAGACACATTTTCTATTCCGACCTGTGCACGCTGCTTCTGTCTGGATTTACAAAGCGTCACCAAAATGAATCCACCGCGTGCAAGACATTTCAATGTTTCTTCAATAGACCTGCTGTCTAAGTTTCTACATGTAGGCCAACTGGTGTAATCAATTATCTTTGGGTGCGATGGACTACGTACATTACTGAAAAAGATACGGTAATACACGGTAATACTGGTACGATAATAAATCGATCATTTTATAGTTAATATGTGTACATCTTTTATAAATGAGCTAGAGTTTGTGGGGTGCAAATGCACCCCAAACTGTCATAACTACAAAGAAATTATTGAGCCGAAAATACAAAAGAAAACAATCAAACAAGTACATCAGTCGATAGCTCACTTACTTTCAGTGAAAGTCGTGGTTTATCATCACGGTAGCTGGAATATTTTTATTAATACACGCGAATAAAGTATCTAAGGGGTGCATTTGCACCCCAAACCGTCACGAACCGTTAATCAAAGCACAGCTTGCTCTAAAAAAATGCTCTACTCTAAATGCGAGATAACGAACTCAAATAAACGCAAGCTACAATGAATTAATGCTCGGCTGAACATTCGGTTTCGTTTCAGGAAAATTTGATCGACAGTTTCGCCGAAACTCGGTTTCGGTCATTTTTGTCAGCAGGTAGACTAAGGTCTAGGAAGATGCAATAGACTACTCTAAAATGTAATATCCATTGAAATCCTTTACTTTGCGCAAGCTTACTGTCTGTGCTATTTCTGTAGTGCGTGAGCATATTGGAAATGCACATATGCAGTGCAATAGCCCACGTTGCAAGTAAAATCATGCATCCCCACTGGGCATTGCTCACGATTGCCCAGCTTATACTAAACTCATCATAAGCAATGATTTTTCAAAGAAGTACGCTGGCATGCATGATGGCAATGAGAACTGGTCCAATCCGTAGCTAGATTTAGAACTATTATGTTAGCGCTAATTTTACCTCAAATTTAGGGCTTTGGTTGACTGACTGTTATGTTAAAATTTCAGTCTCCGTCTTGATTTCATCCAATATGAAATTATTGATTTATCAGAATACATTACTTTATTGAAATCATTGATTTAGGCTATCATGAATCATTACCTTCAGTTTCGGTTTCGGCATATCCCAAAATAACGGGTTCGGTATCGGTTGTGTCAAATAAGATGTTATTGATTTTGGCATCGGTTAAGGCTACCATGAAATCATTTGCTTCAGTTTCGCTTTCGCTTTCGGCATATCCCAAAATAACGGGTTCGGTATCGGATGCATCATTAAATGATCTATATCTGTTTTGGCTAAAAATCACAGTTTCGGACGAGCACGGTCGTGCCTTCTTTGTATGAAGATAATTCGACTACAGTTCGATTGGATTTCTTCATGAAAGCATGAATTTTACTTACTCAACAAGCATGACCTTCATTTTGTAATTTTTTCCATACTGCAAACCTCCTCCGGTCTACAAATGATGACACATCTCGGTAAATTAACATGTAATTATGAAATTCAAGAACCTACTTGTCTTTGGCATGACAAATCAATTTTATAAACCACCAGCTCCGTTATGCAGGCAATGGCACCAACGACGATTCCGGCAGCTAATATCATGAAAATGCCTGCCACATCAAACATATCCATCGCCTTGATGAGCACTGTTAAAACTGAGCTCTGACAAGGGTTGAATGTGAAATAGCTGAAATGAATATTAAAATATCAGAAAGTGGATTCAACCCCATGTCGATCGGAGTGTTAATCAGGACAAATTCCAATTCCATGAGTTGTCATTGTCCCTACTAAGAGGAGCGTACTGTAACATACACTGAATTAGCTGACTTATCCCACCTGCAGTATTCGGTAAACTAAATCTTATCCAGCTAAACTATTTTCCCGACGAGGTTGTCCAAAAGGGGTAAGTGGTTACCCCAACTAGATTACTGGGAAATATTTATATTGATCACAAATGTTTTTCTTTTTGGCCATTATGCACATTCTCGAATTACTTATTATCGAAAGTTTGAATTTTGATATATATTTTCATTGTCGGCTATTAGTCTTAGAAAAATGTAGGTCTACCTGCAGCGAAATGTTGTTTTATCATGATTAGTCTTCAGTCACATAAATATTTGAAGTTTCTAGTTGAATTTTCTTTGAATTTCGAAGTATTGACTACATTTCATAATCATTCGTCAAAAATTGAATTCATAGAGAAAGGAGACCTACTACAGATTGTTTCATAAAAAATAGATCACCCTTAAACATCGCCTTAACTTCAACTTTGTCTAACTCCGCCAAACTTGAACGAATTTCACTGAAATTTGGAAGATATGTCAGTTGTGCTTACTAATATCATTGTTGGAAATTTCAAGCATGAATATTGAGTTGTTTTCTTGTTATAGATAAAAAAGTAGTAGATAATTTGATCTTCATTTAGCAATGTTACACAAAATCATACCTCACTCTTATAAAATTACATTTGTTTCCTTTGTTATGTAATATGTTGTTCTACAAGCCAAAAGCTATCAAGCAAAACAAAAATAAAGAAAATCGGTCAATCAGAGCCAGTATAGCACCATTATTCATCAACAATAATGTAACTGCTACATGTGATTAACTGGACTTCATGTTCCATAGCTTCCTGACTTCGTTGCGGTGGTGTTGGCAGCACTCCTGATTGCTTTCAGCTAGAAATCTATCTCTTACCGGTTGAAAACAATACAAAGCACAAATGAACAATAGCGAGATCGCATTCACAAAAGGCAAAGTGTCAGCCTTGCTAGAACTAGGGTTTTCTTTGCGAGCTACAAGCAAGCGACTAAATGTCACTTACACAAATGTGCATCGATGGCATAATGATGATTTTCGACTCTGTCGTAAAGAGGGCTCTGGCCGTCCACGCAAAACATCCAAACGTAGAGACCGCCTAATTTTGAGATTTGTTAAAGTTGATCCAAGTCTCTCGTTAACTGAGATGGCTGCACCAGACTCGTCTATTTCTAAGCCCACTATTCGTAGAAGACTTATTGAGTCGAATTTCAAGAGCTGTACGAGGCCCTCTCAGATCGAATTATCAGATCAGCATACAAAAAGACGTCTCAGATGGGCAATGAGTCATTGTCACTGGCGAAATCAATGGGATCGGGTTGTCTGGTCTGATGAGGCATCAGTCCGTCTGAAGGATAGTGATGGTCGATTGAGATTATGGATAAAATCTGATCAGGAAATTCCGAGACATTTACATCGTCCCCGGGTACAAGGTGGTGCGACTCTACTGATTTGGGCTGGCATTTGGACCAATGGCTGCTCTGAACTTCACATACAGCAAGGAACCATGAATTCTGAACGCTATGTGAATGTTTTACGAATGAACATTGGCCAAATGACAGATCAACTTGGTGATCCATCGACTTGGTTATTTATGGATGATAATGCTACGTGTCACAAGAGTAGTAGAGTCAACTTATGCAAGTCTCAATTAGGGCTTAGGACATTATCTTGGCCAGCTCGTTCTCCTGATCTGAATCCCATAGAAAATGTATGGAGTATTATAAAACGTAACGTTCGTCGTTTACTGCTACCTACAGATGGAGTATCACAACTTACGTCACTGTTAAAAAGAGAGTGGAGAAAGTTAGATCAGTCAAAAATCAACGATATCATCGAATCAATGCCTAGACGAATTGGTAATGTCATTGACAATAAGGGTAGGGCCACAAAATATTAGCTTCATAAGAACCGTTATTGTATCATAGCTTATCAGATTATATAAGAACATTTAAATATATTAGGGACATGAAAAATGCTTTCTGTATCATACTTATGTTTTATTTAGTCAAATTTTAGGATGATCCACTTTTTATGAAACGGACTGTAGTATGTTAGGGAGAGTAGCAACTCAGTATTAATTAGATCCCGAATGTGAATGCAGCATCGATTTCACTAAGTGAACTCGAAGTGTGACCCAGTACCACATCTGAGAAATGGAAATGTTTACAGTTTCGGAGAACTTGACACGGAATTGACTGATCATGACAGCAATACAGAAGAAAGAATAATTTACAAGTCTTCCGTGTCATGATGACCTTGGAAAGTTAATGTTTATTGAATTGGCAATTCAATCGATGACAATTGCACTTGTGTTCAGCCTTATTAATAAGAGTATTTTCTTAACTGGGTCATGTCACAAACTACCTGCCACTGAAAAGGGAAAATATCTTAATCAAAAGCAGTGATTATAATCAACTTGAAGAAGACATAAATGAAATTGATTTTTAATTGCCATCGGTCAGGATTCAATCATTTTGAAAGAAGCAAAAATAAGCAATTTTCAGCGACCGCGTTGCAATTTTATTCCCAATATTTCGGCTTAGCCTTTATCAAGGGATGCAGAAAAGGAAATTATACAGAATGTCATTAAGAAAAATTTAAACTAACCTATCTATGAAATACAAATTGGGACATGCTAACACAGAGTTTTAGCAAAAATATCATGGATTACAAAAGGATAAAAATATCTATAAAGGGAAGAAAGCTAAAATTAGACAGAATTAATATGATTGATCAGCATTTCCGTTGGCCTTGCTATTATCTCCTTCTTTTCGACCCTTCTTCTTTGAGCCATGCACTGCAAGTTTCGATGTAATAATGACCATGTGATGGACTTGTGTGTGATTGGGGAGTTGTGTGTGATGAGATGTTTATAAATTTCAGATTCAGGGCCTTTTAGATGTTCATTAATTCTTGATGATTAAGGCCCTGAATCTGAAATTTATAAACATCTCATCACACACAACTCCCCAATCACACACAAGTCCATCACATGGTCATTATTACATCGAAACTTGCAGTGCATGGCTCAAAGAAGAAGGGTCGAAAAGAAGGAGATAATAGCAAGGCCAACGGAAATGCTGCTCAATCATATTAATTCTGTCTAATTTTAGCTTTCTTCCCTTTATAGATATTTTTATCCTCTTGTAATCCATGATATTTTTGCTAAAACTCTGTGTTAGCATGTCCCAATTTGTATTTCATAGATAGGTTAGTTTAAATTTTTCTTAATGACATTCTGTATAATTTCCTTTTCTGCATCCCTTGATAAAGGCTAAGCCGAAATATTGGGAATAAAATTGCAACGCGGTCGCTGAAAATTGCTTATTTTTGCTTCTTTCAAAAAAAACAAATGGGTCAACAATATTGTTCAGATTCAGATAAGAAATGAAAACATAAATTTAGTGAATCATAAAATAATATACCTAGAGTATGGAAATCACTGTAGTTGAACTCTAACTGCATAGAGTATTATCCAAGGATATTTGACATTATCATTCTAACCATAGAACTCAATTTTGCTCAGTGATTTTTATTACCGCAGATTGCAGTCTGTTAATTAGCAATTTGAACAAGAGTCTGAAGGTTACAGATCCACTAAGCCTGGTGGAAAAAGCTATTAAATATATTTGCTAGTTTCGCAAACTTGAAATTTCAGCCGAGAAGCAGAATAAGATCTCAGCTTTTCTATGAAGACCTGTAATAAAATACGGTTCATGAATTTACTTGATAATGTGCGTAATTTCCGTTTTAGTAGGATACTGTTAGTAAATTTTCATTCTTTTTGATGTCTGATCAGTTTCACGCTACTTATATATTAAAGTCTGAAGCATCAAATCACTAGTATATAGCACAGGAATAACTTGCAAAAATCTAACTTTTTAAACATTGATCAAATTAAAAAAATCATCTTTTGACATAAAAATTACATAATGTTCACTGTATGCTGGCATTCTTTTTGAGTCGACCCTTGACCTACTATATACGAGTACAGTGTGATTGAATTTAAGTGTCGTCTTTGCTGGCTTCAGCAATCGTTACAATTAGGCGCATCGTTGATCAAATGGACGTTGAAACATTTGCCTGTCGCTTTGAATGACAAGGACCTGTATCATGCCGTCTCGCTATTTCCACTCTGCAATTTCAAGCTGTTACTCAATGCAGGTTAAGCATTCGCTTCAAATATCTGTCATGTTTCAAATCTCATATTGTTTGCGCATTCATCTCACATTTATCATAAGGCGTGCACGATCATTGCTAAAAGGTAATAAATGACGCAGTAGGAGAAGTGTGTAATTTTCGCTGAGGAGCATTGCTTATTTGGTTGATTGAAAAGCATTCTAGCCAAGTGTCAAAAAACAGAAAATAAGTATAAATCTACCATCAACAACTGAGACGAATACTCTGAATTACAGACATTGACATATTAGCATGACGTGATCTGATATCTTCCTGTTTTAACCTGTTTTTACCTTTATCAAATCTCAACAGATGAAACCACCACGGTACATGTTTCTGCCTGTTGGGCCTCATCAGTCGTGGGTATGTTTGAACCAGCGACGTTGGAACTAGAGGACATGCAAGCATACCCTATAATCACAAGGCCACCGTACCATCTGTTGAGAGCATGAATTAGCCAGGAGGGCTTTAACGCAGGCAGGTGGAGGGCGGATTGCATTCTGCAATCACTTAATGCCGCATCCGGGGCGCTTCACTCAAGCGCTGCTCATTACAAATGAAGACATTGTTGAGATTTGATGAATTCATCAATTGCCCGGTTGCTTGTCTTAAATAGAAGTTTCATTCAGTACATTACCTTTCTTGCAATGTTGATGGAATACTCAGATGCTGTAACACCTTATATGTTTGGTCGAAAAGTGCCTTGCCATTCCAGTTCTTCCGCATTGGAAAATATGTCGATTCGATGTCTCTCGCAGTGGAAACCACCCGCAGATCGCAGTGTTTCATTGAAAGTAGTCTAATGCTCTGAAAATACAAATACAAAACCGATTTCGTGATTATATAGACATAAGTAGCTAGCCTCTTCTGATGCTGTTCAAAAATGTAGGTCGATGCAGTACGATGTAAAAGATGTAAAAAGAAAAAAACATGTGACCATCAAACACGTCCGCAGCAAGTGGAAGAGGGGAAGTGCAGACATTTGGTGACGAATATGGGAGAGAGGTCAAGGAAATGCGGCAATTCCACAAACGTAATTAAAAAGGCATAATTAAAATAAGACGGCAGAATAAATTATGAGATGAATACGAAACTATCAATTCGTGCTCGCATTTCATTCATTATGTTTGTCCTTAATTCTCCATACTTAGTTAGACTTGATGTAGACGATGATGTCGTCTTTGGCTGCTGTCTCCTGTACTATTAATTCAAAGTGCTCCTATTTTAACGGTGACATGCTTGTGATTTAGGCCTGTTGCAAACGTGAATAAACATCCAATATAGACCTATAAATAATTATGAAATATAGATTGCTAATGAATTCGTTGATATATTGAAACCGTTTGTTATTCAGTCACGCAAAATGCAAGCTACATAATGAAAGCGTTTTTGAAAATACATAAAGACGTTTTTGAAAATGCGGACGTCCACATGGAAAGATGCTGCTATTTTGCGGTGTCCTTTATGGATGGCTCTATAGATGATTACATAGAAAATAATGATTACAATACTTTCATAGAAAAGAAATTCTGGTATATGCCGTTGGCCGGCGCTATTAGAAAACAACAAAATGTTTAAATAAAGCAAGGACAGATTACTTCGACCTATTTAGTTAACACATGTCGGAAAAATGAGAAGTAAGTCAATTTTGTGCGCCATGCCTGAAGGCTTTAGGATATGTTCATTGAAATATTTAGATTTAGTTCTGAAACTTACAGAAAAATCAATGGACTGGTTTTTGAAATTTGTCTACTTTCCTTAATTTCCATACTACTTGTCTAGTTTGACCCACAGAATTAAATATTTTGCTTACCTTCTTCGGTTTGCTAGAAGTGTGATTAATACGAAATCGACGGCACATCGAGGAACCCACTAAGTGGGCAAAAAGGAATTCCTAATACCTTATCGAGATAGGAAAAAAAGTCGTGCGTCGCTTGCGGATTAATGTCAGTTCCAGTAAAGTGCTTCGATTGCCAAAATTCCCTCAGATTCGAAGAATTCAGATCATTGCGCACAAGTTTTCTCCATTATGTTGGCCCTTCCGATCATTATTAAAAAAAAGTAGCAAGCGTACGAAAATTCGCTTGATCATTTCACATCCTCTCTTCGGCATTGCTTACTGTATAGTGCACACAATTGAATGTGAACCAAGACAGGGATATGTGTCTGTCTTGGTGTGTGCGAAGTGATATTACAGCACGCACGCATCTCTACTGGCTCTGGTGTCCACTGCTGACAGCTTATTGTTTGTCATTTCCAATAGCAAGCGACACACGAGTTATCCATTCGAGAAGGAGCAAGTTGTCTAATTCTGTGATGTGCCATTTCGATATTAAGGTTGCATACAATTCCTCCTTTCTAGAAAACGGAAGCGCGCGCAGATGAATCTGATTCTGTGGTTTAACCAGAAAAATAGAATGCAAAAATGCGCCAAAGGCAAACAAGACGGGAATCTATTTATTATCATTTCATTGGTATCTAATCAAAATATGAGCTTAATTGCTCGACTATTTTTCTGACTATAACGATTTTTGAAAAACCGCATATGTATGAATTTGATATAATTTCTTTACGTTGGTAACTTAAAAAATGCGCCATGCACACCATACATTTGAGTATGTCTAGTAAGTGGATATAGCTTCTATTCTAAATTCTTTTATAATGAACTGTGTCGGCTAGACTCTATTTTATCATAACTTATAATAAACATATTTTTCATTTTAAATTTGCTGAATCTCATGCACCTATATCTATGGTAGCAAAAATGCACCTCAACTGACTAAATAATTTTTGGATACTTTAATGTTTTCTTAGTAACACACCAAAAATAAAGCAGATTCATCGACCTTTTATTGAGTATAGTTGTGTCGATCCTACACAAAATGCAACGATACTACCAAAAAACAGTAGAGAAGAATACCATCTAGTGAGAGGAAGCACCTGATCACTAAAAGCAGGCCAAAATCGTGTGTGATTCAAGTGACCCACTGCTTTAAAGCTTCCTCGTGAATTTTCATGAGATTTTTTCTCATATAAGTCTCATGAAATTTCATGCGGATTCGGAACGTTTTCACATTAAATACCTCTTCAAATTTTATGAGTTTCTCATGAAAATCTCATTAATAAATTAGCAGTTGCTCTTTTATACTTCTGAATTTAGCTTCCTAGCATTTAGTTATTGAGGCTTTCTTGGCCTCGCAACGTTGCCCCTGAGTATTCCCACTCCATGTCCACAATACTATTTCAATGTTCGCAAAAAAATGAACAATTACTGCTTTCACGGTAAAATATGTAACTGTGATCTCTATTTTCAACATCTTGCATTCAACATCTAATTGTAAAGTCAAATTATATGTGCATTATTTCGAGAAGGCTGATGCAGATCGCTATGATACATTCTACATTATTGTTTTTTATCTTTTATAGAACAGACTTGGACATTTTTATCGATTTAATAAGCTTTCTTATGACTCTTTCCCTTCGCGGCTAGCATGCATACCTTACTACTTATAAACTTATTTTCACAAAAACCTTATGAATGCTCATGATTTATCCCATGAACGCATCATGAGATGTTATCCTCATGAAAATTATCATTACCACTCATGACATGCTCATCAAAGCATGATGAGAACATCATTAGTTAAATATTTTCTGATGAGAATATCATGAGACTCATCATAACTTCATGAGCTCTCATAAAAATCTCATGAATCAGCATTAAATTCCATAAGATCTCATGAAAAAATTTCGTGAGGGTTCCTTTGGAGACTTGATGCACCGTCTCCATGACTCCATAAAGAAGTGGTGACTCGATTTGACTGCATGCTCGCTGAGCCATACCACTCAGGCTTGTGGAAATGCGAGAGCGCGTGCAAAAATACCAAATATTCTACCAAATAATAGAGAAGAAGAGCTTTTACAACTGTAAGTTTTCTGTAAGTTTCAGAACTAAATTTAAATCGTTCAAAGAGCATATCCTGAATCTTTCAGACATGGTGCAAAAAATTGACTTATTTCTCATTTTTCCGACATGTGTTAATATAAATAAAACCAATGGTCAAACTTGGGGTGATCGGACATAAAGGAAGTGATAAATCGTTGCCGTAGGAAATAATTAATCGTAAATCTGTTTCGCTAATATATCACCGCTTACCAAAGAATCCCCGATAAAGATGTTTCCTGAGCCTTGCAACCTTGGATAAACTGATGACAATTTATCAACAAGCATTGTTTCAGGCCAAGCAGTCTTTGCCTTCTTCAACATTTTCCCTTCTAGGCTGTTTGGCTGGAGAATTGATTTTTTGACAAAGTGATCATAAGAGAACAGTCCGTTCCTCCACAACCATGGGAAAGCGCCATCAAATCGAAAAGCTTCCTGCAAAATTGAATTTAGTGAAGAGTCTGAGTCTTAGTCCATTACGCCAAATGAAAACTATTCTTAATACCGCACTAGGTGACATGCCACGCTCAATTACGCGTGATTTACGCGTAAACTACGCGTAATTACACATGACCCTAAACATCCGTGGCTATGCGGGACATTGCTGCAACATCTGTCGGCAGTCCTGTCATATAGACTTCGCGTCTCATGTGTCTGCATGTATCAGAGGCTAGACCATGTGTTGGGACCTCAGTTTCATGCTCACGAAAGACAGAACATGCCTAGCGGTTCATCCGTGGTTCAAGCGGCAACGCAGACAACTGTAGACGACGCGCAAACTATGAACGCTCGCCGGCGCGCATTCATTAATATTCCCATGTTTTAACAGCATCAGAAAGTGATTTCTGACTCTCAGTGCAGCGCGTATGTACGCGCGTAGAGGAAGAGAATGTCTCTAACCACGGATGTTTGGGGTACTCCGTAATTGCGCGTGAATTGCGCGTGAATTGCGCGTGGCATGTCACCTAGTGTGGTAATCAAAGACAGCTTTCTTCAAAAATTGACTTTGGTGTCGGCACGTTAATGATATTGTAAACCTACTCCGAAATTCCAAAGAATCTTTCCTAAAGATCTTTTAAAAAGCTATTTAACAATATTGTGTGAATATTGCTATTCCAGTCCACATCGTAAAAAATGAAGACAAAGCTGCAATTAATTCTAAGCAAAAACTGAATTTAAATGACCATTATTGTGGATTCAGCGAAAATGCAACAATAATAAATAAATCTCGCAATCATCAGCTATCGGAAAATTTCAGTTGCTCCGTCTTTATGTGTTACCACTTTCAATCTATGCATAAAACGGAATATTCACTGTAAACCGTTGACTGACAATTGACAGACATTTATCCTACAAAATCTATTTTGTCGGCCATTGCTAGTTCTTGTAGGATGATTGCCACTGAACACCTATCTGACAAAAAGCGACAAGATGAATAGCAATGAATTATAGCTCGAATTATAACAAAAATGTAGGCAATTAGTTAGATTATGTCAAAATAAATCATGGTTTTGTCACACAATAATAGCTAGCGGTGCTAAATATAAATACTGTATGAATATCAACATAAATACCAATATAAATACTAGCGGTGTTTGGCGAAATCTTTTTTATTCAGCAGTAATAGAGACCTGAGCCTGCTAAGCTATTCGACTCTGTCTATCAGATCAGTTGAAATGAGGAGCAACTCAGCGGCCAATTGAACAGCGGAAAAGGAACATTTGTGGTCAATCCACAAAATGGACGTGCTGCATTCTGAGGTCCAGGGGCGCAGCATCTAGGGGGGTCAGGGGGGTCCGGACCCCCTCCAGAATTTTCCAAAGGGGGTCGGATCCTTGTTGGAACGGCGTGATTTCCATTTTCCATGCCTCTTTGTCACCTTTCAATAAATTACGAAAATCATTTTTGCCCATCTTGCCAAATAAATTATCCATCTGTTAAGTATTCTGTCCCCTAAACTGTAGAGAAGCTTCGTTAAACACGCATAATCATGCCGGAGGAGACAAACCTACATATCTGGAATTTCGACTAATTCTTCATCCGTTTCACATTATTTTGCTCAACTTAGAACATGCAAATAGCAATGTTAATAAAGACTTTCATTCCATAGACTGGCACAGTCTTACGAGATAAGTCTAGACATCTGGCATCGTCATTAAGTCTTAAAGTGTCAACGCGTTGCATCTGCAACACCTACTGTGCAATGCATTAGCTAGACACGAGATCCCATTTGGCAGGCATCACACATTGAGCCCTCCGGCAAAATTCCATTAAACATATGGAAGATTGATTAACGTAGTAGACTTTGTCATACACCTTTCATTCAATCCTTGATTTGTGAGAAGTGTATGTGAACTGTGAAGCATTGCTATTCGAATTTATTTTGAAATTCATTACCGACAAGAATTTTAAGCGTGTGCCGTGTACCCATTTAAATTTGGAATATATTTTTTATTTACAAAATTCTTTCGACTGTCGTCTGATTCGTCTCGCTTTTACAATGCCTCGCATTCAAGAAAGCAAGAAAAAAAAGGGAGAGGAACTGTTTGTCACTGGAACCAAACGAATGCAAACTTTAGATATGTATTGGTAAGTTACAGTGTGCATTATTCACAAAATGCGGTTCCTTTAGCATGAAGTTTACGAAATGCTGCAGTCTTAAATTAATGTATAATAGTGAAAAATACTGATAAGTCCACACTGAATCAGCAGTTGTGTATTAAATAATTTGAAAGGATTATTAGTCAAAGAATTTTACATTATTTAAATCAATGTTATATTTTCAAAATTTTCAATACATAACTTCTAATTCAGTGTGGTAGCCTATACCCTTATTATCATTACAATTCAACACACATTTTGAGTTCAAACATTCTATTATGGTATTCGATAGCTATCAAGTCCATTAAGTTGTTCACTTTAAGCAGCATATTTCATTTGACTCAATCATCTTTCGTATTGCATGAGTGTTTTGGTTGCCACAGGAGTACACAACATTAAAAGTACAGAAATTTTGCAGCCGCCATGCAGGAATTAAACTAAATGATGACCTAATTAGCACATTAATCAATCAAAATCAGTGACTTGGAATTTTCAGTTAGAAATGGCTATTTGTATTTAGAGCATTACATATGCTACAGGCCAAAATTTTTCTAGTGCTCCATAGAATTTACATGCATTCTAGAAATTTTGAACAATGAAAGCTTGGAGATATTTTGAAAGTTTGGAATTATGAAAGTTTGGAGATATTGGTTCGTCTAATTACCGTTGTTCCTCCTACAACCGCATCTGCTGAGCGCAGGTTTTCCAGCTTGCGCCGCCTCTTGACTTGGCTTCGGTCAACGACAGCAGAGTCAACACTCAATCACTTGTACAGTCATAAAGAGTTAGCGTGGACCTTAGATTTGGAGGAGGTATGTAAGGATCTTCAAAGACAACCGGTCACACATTTTTGGACCATAAGGGCGTTTGGGTAAGATTCATCCAAGGCACTGAAATACACAGCATTCATGACGGAATTAATGCTTTCTCTTTTAATACAGCATGTATGCCTATCGCGTAAAGTGGGAAATTGCAGAGACAATTTGTATCAATGAACTATGAGCGGCTGTGCCTGATAAACAAGTCAATGCTGGAAAGCAATTACGTAATACTTCATAATATATTATGGATTGATTTTTAACGATATTTTATCTGAAAATTTGTCGGACCCCCTAGGAAAAATTCGCTTTTGAGCCCCTGGGTAGCGCAACATTCAATGTCGACGCAATATCCCATTGGTTGCTATGACCATATGGTATTGGTCAGTATGACCATCATCGACAAAGAGTGAGTTTGGAACAAGTGGATTGTGAAAGAATCATCATGGATTTGGTTCCTGCAATAAGGTGAAACACGCTTTAAGTGATGCTTGGAAGTTTCATGTAGAACTGTCTTAAATACCTTGTCTTTTTTTTGGGCAATTTTCGCTTCTTACTTACTACTTTTGTTTTTTATCAGTAGAAGCATATTGATGATTTAATTTGTTCCGTATCTACATTATCTCACTTGCTGTATTGACTTTTTTGATGTTCGCTCACAACTTTTACACATTCGTTTTGCTGTCTCATTCATGTCCTGATGATGGTCGCGTGCAGTAATCAAAAGTACTCGATAAAGAGCATACTTTGAATATACATCGTTTTTCACGGGTTCCCTCACAGAGAAAGAGTAATATCAGCATTACAGCGGTATAAACTGGTCTGTTGTTTGATAGAAAAAGCTACGCACAAAAATTCGAAAAATATACGAAATTTTTTTCGTTAGGCGACGAGCATCATCGAGCTCCCTTTGAGCCCTGAGCCATTCCCACGCCTGTTCCTGAGCCGTTGTCGTGGTTTTTGCGCGAGTTTGTTTTTCTGAGAATATTGCAACTTTACGGGCGTCGACATGGTTATTTTAATTCGTGATTTCAATTTCCGACTCTCCAAGCTTGTAGAAAAATGTAATTGCTGTTGAACTAGTGACCCAGTTTCAAGGTCACACGATCCAACATTGCCTCCAAGATGGTCTACTATTCCCAAATATGAAAGTTTTGAGGACGTAACATATGTTTCTTTTCTTTGGCAAGGCAGTTTTGGCGAACTGGAATTTGAAAAAAGTCGTCATTTATCCCTCTACTACATTTGAGGTAAAAACAAGATATACTTTCTAAAAATATTTTCTAATAAATGTAATCTAATAATGAACAAAAATTGCCAAAAATAACTATTCAGAGAAGTCTAACTTTGTGTGGAATGCTTCAAAGCAAATTCTATCCAGATGAAGTGCTGGATTTCCCGTCTTTGCACATGTAGATCGTCTCCACTGGTTTTCCCGTGTGGGTTCTGAAGCCACGTGCATAACAAACTCTGCATGGTTTGGTCTGCCTTCTCAGTCCACTAGGGGCCATTGGAAGAAAACCTCCATAGTGCCTGCCACTGAGACGATGAATCTCACACAACACCGGACGATTGAGCCTGGGACTTGAGGTCAGGTAGACAGCAATGATGTCATGAAGGAAGGACAGGAATCGTGAATTTCCATCAACTTCAGCCTTGTATAGCTTCGAAGCATTCAAAATACAAAGCATGAAGAGCCTGACAGCCACTTTTGTTGACAGCCTCTATCTCTTCTCTCGAGATTCTGGACGCACAACGTGTTTTGCCCGCTTGTTAGGTGGCAAAATTTTCATTCTTTCAACAAAGGGTCGCTACAGATAAATCAATTGGCTTTGAATTTCTGAGAAAACGAATAAAAATTGCATACCGTATGCAATACGGTATACGGAACGTGATGTGGGATAACATACCGTATAGTGTACGGTATACGGGCTCAAAGGGTTAATCATTTCCGAGCTCCCAAAACGTGATATTTTTGCCTTTCAGATTACTTCATAGGGACTACTGACGTAGTCAGTCCTCTCATTTTGATGAGAGCTATAGGAACACAGATACGCTACATAGAAATCGACATCCAACTTTGGCAACAAAACATTTGCTCTTGAGTGGCTTGCCGCAAAAGGAGAAGTCATCATGGCACATAAATCTTTTCGTGATGCATACGGCGCTGCATTAACAAGGATGACAAAGTACATGAAACGCTGCGCTGCTATGAATTTGCATCGAAGATCATCATTGCGAAAATATCGTGTTTCATCACCACATGAAAAAGACACAAAACATTTTGATTGCTATCCTGGATTACAAAACCCGAATAGCGTCGGAGGTCTGCAATGCCAAAAGAAAGGTCTTCGTATATGATTCCGCATTAAAGCTACAAACGAGATGAATCAGATTATCTTCTTCAGTAGTGAGCTGAATCCGACTGACCGCAGTGGCCAAATGCCATTCCTGTGAGGTCCGGCAAAACAGCCGGCAACTTTTCTTTTGGTGCCAAGGTAGAAAGAGGCTTTAAGGGCGTGCGCGCACTAAGCGGCCAGGTCGCGACGACCAAGTCGTGGCGGCCAGCAGGAATGCTTTGTCATTGTTGCGGAGATGGGAAGTCGTCTACTTGCGCGCGCACTTTGCCGACGCGACCAATTGGTCGTGGCGGCCATCAAGATTTGCAGCGACGCACACGCGGCGAGGATGTCGCGGCGACCAGTAAAATACGTTGCAGCTTATGACAGAGCGCGCACTTGGCGTCCCTTCCCGCGACAAATAGATAATAAATTGCTGAAACCTCTTCCTCATTCATTCGTTTCCTCAACAAATGGCGTCGATCGGTCGCTGTCGCAGCCGCTTTCATGGTCGCACATTTTTTTGGCCGCGGCGACCATAGTCACCGCGACCTGGCCGCTTAGTGCGCGCACGCCCTAACGCATTCAATTTGTTAATGTATTCTCTGAACGACGACGCAGTCTGACAGAAGAGAATTCGAAGCACCTACTTATGGCTTGCTATAGGCTTAACGCTAGAGCTGCCTCTCTGTTACACTTTCTGAAGAATGCCCTGTGTTGTATTCATGGATCTCATCATTGTCATTTTACATGAAGAAATGCTTGGTAGATACCGTTTATGTGTTTTGCAGTGTGCATGAATCAATAGTTGTCCCTTTCAATGTAGCTTTATGATTCAGAAGCATTTTTTATATGATGGAAAGAATTCAATTCATAGCAGCTGTATAAAGCAAGCTTGCTATGAATAGGGTTATACATTAAAATGCACACTAGACTTGCACATTAAAATAATGCTCATGTGCAGTCAATTTACATTTTTCGATACTAATTAGGTCTTTCAAAATAATTCGTTTGGGATTAATGCAATAAAGCCTACATAAAATTTATCCCACGTGCAAGCTTTCTTGACAAAATAGTCTGTAGGTATAGATTAAAAATAATTAATTATTTAATTAATGTTAACCTTCAACTCTTATAATTGTCACATTAATTCGCTCATTTCCTGATTTAAGTAGTAATGTTTGTGTTAAACAAAATGAGTAAAATTTCTGATAAAATTTAGATCCAAAGTAAGTTGATATACTATTTAGCAGGCGTCATTTAGCCCATCGGCTGTCTATAATAAATATTGTTCCTGATGACAAACTTTAAGCGGTATAGAGAGGAGCGTAAATATAACAGGAGGGAATTGTCGTTTAGGAGCGGTGGAATCTCCCTTCGTCTATTCAACAGGCAGAATCTCCTTTGGCCTTTTCATAGCGATAAAATGACAATAATTCTTGACATGAAGGCAGTCATATAAAATGTTGATATTACAAATCACTATTGGTATTATAAAATTCATTTATGAATGAATATCTTACGTCCATTGATTTGACGGGCGTGTACGGGGGCCGATTCAAAAGATATTGGAAGAGATTTGCCGAATAGGAAGCCATAATCAACATGGTTGAAAACCACAAAAGGATGTTGAAGATCCGTACTGACATCATGCGAGGTTTGACATCTAATTTGGCCATCATAAAAGCCGCGGATACCAAAAACAAGCTGGAAATATCAACGTGAAAATATGCTTAGTTCTGTAAAAACTGTGGCAATGAAACAATATTTGACAGATTCATGTAAAAGTCATCAAAATAGAGTTATATTGCAATCGTGAGAGCAGCGGTGGGGATCCATTGGCTTGCGATGAAGTGTAGAAATTGACATATAGAAAGTCGGATTGCTACGAAAGCGGACTTTGACATTCACCCATTGAAATTTTAAAAAATTTCAAATTTGAAATCACTGAAAAAACAATTGTTGAGGAACATTGTGTAAGTAGTAAGTAAAACTCCACTTCTGGATAGCGCAAGATGGCCGCCATCGCTGACGTCCCCCCCTCTGGAACGGCAGAGTGTCGTGGTCGGCCGCTGTGGTGCTTTGAGTCTGACGTCCCCCCCTCTGGAACGGCAGAGTGTCGTGGTGTGCCGGCCACGTGCGTCCGTCAGGTTCGCTGACGTCCCCCCCCCCTCTGGCCGACCGTCATATAGCGCGCGGTGATGTAGTGTCTAGGTTGGCGTGGTGTGCCGGCCAGGTTGGCGTGGTGTGCCGGCCAGGTTGGGAGGGTGGTCTGTCGTAGCTCACCTGAAAAAATCCTAAGTGTCAGAGTGGCTTTGTATGGGTAAAATTTTGAAAATTTTCCAAAGTGTGGAATTTCGACCTGGGACCGTCACCAAAACATTTTTCATCAAATTTCACTGACCCCCCCCCCCCCGACAGCAATCTTCTAACTTTGGTTCTAGTGGACGGATTTTGTCTTACAGCTACTCGTTTGAAAGAGGAGAAAAAACTGCTCGACAACATTTTTTGTTGCGAGTCAATCGGACCAGCCGTTCAAAAGTTAGAGCGGTTACAAGATTTTAGGTCGGAGCTCGCTTACCTGAAAAAATCCTAAGTGTCAGAGTGACTTTGTATGGGTAAAATTTTGAAAATTTTCCAAAGTGTGGAATTTCGACCTGGGACCGTCACCAAAACATTTTTCATCAAATTTCACTGACCCCCCCCCCCCGACAGCAATCTTCTAACTTTGGTTCTAGTGGACGGATTTTGTCTTACAGCTACTCGTTTGAAAGAGGAGAAAAAACTGCTCGACAACATTTTTTGTTGCGAGTCAATCGGACCAGCCGTTCAAAAGTTAGAGCGGTTACAAGATTTTAGGTCGGAGCTCGCTCACCTGAAAAAATCCTAAGTGTCAGAGTGACTTTGTATGGGTAAAATTTTGAAAATTTTCCAAAGTGTGGAATTTCGACCTGGGACCGTCACCAAAACATTTTTCATCAAATTTCACTGACCCCCCCCCCCGACAGCAATCTTCTAACTTTGGTTCTAGTGGACGGATTTTGTCTTACAGCTACTCGTTTGAAAGAGGAGAAAAAACTGCTCGACAACATTTTTTGTTGCGAGTCAATCGGACCAGCCGTTCAAAAGTTAGAGCGGTTACAAGATTTTAGGTCGGAGCTCGCTCACCTGAAAAAATCCTAAGTGTCAGAGTGACTTTGTATGGGTAAAATTTTGAAAATTTTCCAAAGTGTGGAATTTCGACCTGGGACCGTCACCAAAACATTTTTCATCAAATTTCACTGACCCCCCCCCCCCCGACAGCAATCTTCTAACTTTGGTTCTAGTGGACGGATTTTGTCTTACAGCTACTCGTTTGAAAGAGGAGAAAAAACTGCTCGACAACATTTTTTGTTGCGAGTCAATCGGACCAGCCGTTCAAAAGTTAGAGCGGTTACAAGATTTTAGGTCGGAGCTCGCTTACCTGAAAAAATCCTAAGTGTCAGAGTGACTTTGTATGGGTAAAATTTTGAAAATTTTCCAAAGTGTGGAATTTCGACCTGGGACCGTCACCAAAACATTTTTCATCAAATTTCACTGACCCCCCCCCCCCGACAGCAATCTTCTAACTTTGGTTCTAGTGGACGGATTTTGTCTTACAGCTACTCGTTTGAAAGAGGAGAAAAAACTGCTCGACAACATTTTTTGTTGCGAGTCAATCGGACCAGCCGTTCAAAAGTTAGAGCGGTTACAAGATTTTAGGTCGGAGCTCGCTCACCTGAAAAAATCCTAAGTGTCAGAGTGACTTTGTATGGGTAAAATTTTGAAAATTTTCCAAAGTGTGGAATTTCGACCTGGGACCGTCACCAAAACATTTTTCATCAAATTTCACTGACCCCCCCCCCCCGACAGCAATCTTCTAACTTTGGTTCTAGTGGACGGATTTTGTCTTACAGCTACTCGTTTGAAAGAGGAGAAAAAACTGCTCGACAACATTTTTTGTTGCGAGTCAATCGGACCAGCCGTTCAAAAGTTAGAGCGGTTACAAGATTTTAGGTCGGAGCTCGCTCACCTGAAAAAATCCTAAGTGTCAGAGTGACTTTGTATGGGTAAAATTTTGAAAATTTTCCAAAGTGTGGAATTTCGACCTGGGACCGTCACCAAAACATTTTTCATCAAATTTCACTGACCCCCCCCCCCGACAGCAATCTTCTAACTTTGGTTCTAGTGGACGGATTTTGTCTTACAGCTACTCGTTTGAAAGAGGAGAAAAAACTGCTCGACAACATTTTTTGTTGCGAGTCAATCGGACCAGCCGTTCAAAAGTTAGAGCGGTTACAAGATTTTAGGTCGGAGCTCGCTCACCTGAAAAAATCCTAAGTGTCAGAGTGACTTTGTATGGGTAAAATTTTGAAAATTTTCCAAAGTGTGGAATTTCGACCTGGGACCGTCACCAAAACATTTTTCATCAAATTTCACTGACCCCCCCCCCCCCGACAGCAATCTTCTAACTTTGGTTCTAGTGGACGGATTTTGTCTTACAGCTACTCGTTTGAAAGAGGAGAAAAAACTGCTCGACAACATTTTTTTGTTGCGAGTCAATCGGACCAGCCGTTCAAAAGTTAGAGCGGTTACAAGATTTTAGGTCGGAGCTCGCTTACCTGAAAAAATCCTAAGTGTCAGAGTGACTTTGTATGGGTAAAATTTTGAAAATTTTCCAAAGTGTGGAATTTCGACCTGGGACCGTCACCAAAACATTTTTCATCAAATTTCACTGACCCCCCCCCCCGACAGCAATCTTCTAACTTTGGTTCTAGTGGACGGATTTTGTCTTACAGCTACTCGTTTGAAAGAGGAGAAAAAACTGCTCGACAACATTTTTTGTTGCGAGTCAATCGGACCAGCCGTTCAAAAGTTAGAGCGGTTACAAGATTTTAGGTCGGAGCTCGCTTACCTGAAAAAATCCTAAGTGTCAGAGTGACTTTGTATGGGTAAAATTTTGAAAATTTTCCAAAGTGTGGAATTTCGACCTGGGACCGTCACCAAAACATTTTTCATCAAATTTCACTGACCCCCCCCCCCCGACAGCAATCTTCTAACTTTGGTTCTAGTGGACGGATTTTGTCTTACAGCTACTCGTTTGAAAGAGGAGAAAAAACTGCTCGACAACATTTTTTGTTGCGAGTCAATCGGACCAGCCGTTCAAAAGTTAGAGCGGTTACAAGATTTTAGGTCGGAGCTCGCTCACCTGAAAAAATCCTAAGTGTCAGAGTGACTTTGTATGGGTAAAATTTTGAAAATTTTCCAAAGTGTGGAATTTCGACCTGGGACCGTCACCAAAACATTTTTCATCAAATTTCACTGACCCCCCCCCCCCGACAGCAATCTTCTAACTTTGGTTCTAGTGGACGGATTTTGTCTTACAGCTACTCGTTTGAAAGAGGAGAAAAAACTGCTCGACAACATTTTTTGTTGCGAGTCAATCGGACCAGCCGTTCAAAAGTTAGAGCGGTTACAAGATTTTAGGTCGGAGCTCGCTCACCTGAAAAAATCCTAAGTGTCAGAGTGACTTTGTATGGGTAAAATTTTGAAAATTTTCCAAAGTGTGGAATTTCGACCTGGGACCGTCACCAAAACATTTTTCATCAAATTTCACTGACCCCCCCCCCCCGACAGCAATCTTCTAACTTTGGTTCTAGTGGACGGATTTTGTCTTACAGCTACTCGTTTGAAAGAGGAGAAAAAACTGCTCGACAACATTTTTTGTTGCGAGTCAATCGGACCAGCCGTTCAAAAGTTAGAGCGGTTACAAGATTTTAGGTCGGAGCTCGCTCACCTGAAAAAATCCTAAGTGTCAGAGTGACTTTGTATGGGTAAAATTTTGAAAATTTTCCAAAGTGTGGAATTTCGACCTGGGACCGTCACCAAAACATTTTTCATCAAATTTCACTGACCCCCCCCCCCCGACAGCAATCTTCTAACTTTGGTTCTAGTGGACGGATTTTGTCTTACAGCTACTCGTTTGAAAGAGGAGAAAAAACTGCTCGACAACATTTTTTGTTGCGAGTCAATCGGACCAGCCGTTCAAAAGTTAGAGCGGTTACAAGATTTTAGGTCGGAGCTCGCTTACCTGAAAAAATCCTAAGTGTCAGAGTGACTTTGTATGGGTAAAATTTTGAAAATTTTCCAAAGTGTGGAATTTCGACCTGGGACCGTCACCAAAACATTTTTCATCAAATTTCACTGACCCCCCCCCCCCGACAGCAATCTTCTAACTTTGGTTCTAGTGGACGGATTTTGTCTTACAGCTACTCGTTTGAAAGAGGAGAAAAAACTGCTCGACAACATTTTTTGTTGCGAGTCAATCGGACCAGCCGTTCAAAAGTTAGAGCGGTTACAAGATTTTAGGTCGGAGCTCGCTCACCTGAAAAAATCCTAAGTGTCAGAGTGACTTTGTATGGGTAAAATTTTGAAAATTTTTCAAAGTGTGGAATTTCGACCTGGGACCGTCACCAAAACATTTTTCATCAAATTTCACTGACCCCCCCCCCCCCGACAGCAATCTTCTAACTTTGGTTCTAGTGGACGGATTTTGTCTTACAGCTACTCGTTTGAAAGAGGAGAAAAAACTGCTCGACAACATTTTTTGTTGCGAGTCAATCGGACCAGCCGTTCAAAAGTTAGAGCGGTTACAAGATTTTAGGTCGGAGCTCGCTCACCTGAAAAAATCCTAAGTGTCAGAGTGACTTTGTATGGGTAAAATTTTGAAAATTTTCCAAAGTGTGGAATTTCGACCTGGGACCGTCACCAAAACATTTTTCATCAAATTTCACTGACCCCCCCCCCCCCCCGACAGCAATCTTCTAACTTTGGTTCTAGTGGACGGATTTTGTCTTACAGCTACTCGTTTGAAAGAGGAGAAAAAACTGCTCGACAACATTTTTTGTTGCGAGTCAATCGGACCAGCCGTTCAAAAGTTAGAGCGGTTACAAGATTTTAGGTCGGAGCTCGCTTACCTGAAAAAATCCTAAGTGTCAGAGTGACTTTGTATGGGTAAAATTTTGAAAATTTTCCAAAGTGTGGAATTTCGACCTGGGACCGTCACCAAAACATTTTTCATCAAATTTCACTGACCCCCCCACCCCGACAGCAATCTTCTAACTTTGGTTCTAGTGGACGGATTTTGTCTTACAGCTACTCGTTTGAAAGAGGAGAAAAAACTGCTCGACAACATTTTTTGTTGCGAGTCAATCGGACCAGCCGTTCAAAAGTTAGAGCGGTTACAAGATTTTAGGTCGGAGCTCGCTCACCTGAAAAAATCCTAAGTGTCAGAGTGACTTTGTATGGGTAAAATTTTGAAAATTTTCCAAAGTGTGGAATTTCGACCTGGGACCGTCACCAAAACATTTTTCATCAAATTTCACTGACCCCCCCCCCCCCGACAGCAATCTTCTAACTTTGGTTCTAGTGGACGGATTTTGTCTTACAGCTACTCGTTTGAAAGAGGAGAAAAAACTGCTCGACAACATTTTTTGTTGCGAGTCAATCGGACCAGCCGTTCAAAAGTTAGAGCGGTTACAAGATTTTAGGTCGGAGCTCGCTCACCTGAAAAAATCCTAAGTGTCAGAGTGACTTTGTATGGGTAAAATTTTGAAAATTTTCCAAAGTGTGGAATTTCGACCTGGGACCGTCACCAAAACATTTTTCATCAAATTTCACTGACCCCCCCCCCCGACAGCAATCTTCTAACTTTGGTTCTAGTGGACGGATTTTGTCTTACAGCTACTCGTTTGAAAGAGGAGAAAAAACTGCTCGACAACATTTTTTGTTGCGAGTCAATCGGACCAGCCGTTCAAAAGTTAGAGCGGTTACAAGATTTTAGGTCGGCGCTCGCTTACCTGAAAAAATCCTAAGTGTCAGAGTGACTTTGTATGGGTAAAATTTTGAAAATTTTCCAAAGTGTGGAATTTCGACCTGGGACCGTCACCAAAACATTTTTCATCAAATTTCACTGACCCCCCCCCCCCGACAGCAATCTTCTAACTTTGGTTCTAGTGGACGGATTTTGTCTTACAGCTACTCGTTTGAAAGAGGAGAAAAAACTGCTCGACAACATTTTTTGTTGCGAGTCAATCGGACCAGCCGTTCAAAAGTTAGAGCGGTTACAAGATTTTAGGTCGGAGCTCGCTTACCTGAAAAAATCCTAAGTGTCAGAGTGACTTTGTATGGGTAAAATTTTGAAAATTTTCCAAAGTGTGGAATTTCGACCTGGGACCGTCACCAAAACATTTTTCATCAAATTTCACTGACCCCCCCCCCCCCGACAGCAATCTTCTAACTTTGGTTCTAGTGGACGGATTTTGTCTTACAGCTACTCGTTTGAAAGAGGAGAAAAAACTGCTCGACAACATTTTTTGTTGCGAGTCAATCGGACCAGCCGTTCAAAAGTTAGAGCGGTTACAAGATTTTAGGTCGGAGCTCGCTCACCTGAAAAAATCCTAAGTGTCAGAGTGACTTTGTATGGGTAAAATTTTGAAAATTTTCCAAAGTGTGGAATTTCGACCTGGGACCGTCACCAAAACATTTTTCATCAAATTTCACTGACCCCCCCCCCCCCGACAGCAATCTTCTAACTTTGGTTCTAGTGGACGGATTTTGTCTTACAGCTACTCGTTTGAAAGAGGAGAAAAAACTGCTCGACAACATTTTTTGTTGCGAGTCAATCGGACCAGCCGTTCAAAAGTTAGAGCGGTTACAAGATTTTAGGTCGGAGCTCGCTCACCTGAAAAAATCCTAAGTGTCAGAGTGACTTTGTATGGGTAAAATTTTGAAAATTTTCCAAAGTGTGGAATTTCGACCTGGGACCGTCACCAAAACATTTTTCATCAAATTTCACTGACCCCCCCCCCCCGACAGCAATCTTCTAACTTTGGTTCTAGTGGACGGATTTTGTCTTACAGCTACTCGTTTGAAAGAGGAGAAAAAACTGCTCGACAACATTTTTTGTTGCGAGTCAATCGGACCAGCCGTTCAAAAGTTAGAGCGGTTACAAGATTTTAGGTCGGAGCTCGCTCACCTGAAAAAATCCTAAGTGTCAGAGTGACTTTGTATGGGTAAAATTTTGAAAATTTTCCAAAGTGTGGAATTTCGACCTGGGACCGTCACCAAAACATTTTTCATCAAATTTCACTGACCCCCCCCCCCCCGACAGCAATCTTCTAACTTTGGTTCTAGTGGACGGATTTTGTCTTACAGCTACTCGTTTGAAAGAGGAGAAAAAACTGCTCGACAACATTTTTTGTTGCGAGTCAATCGGACCAGCCGTTCAAAAGTTAGAGCGGTTACAAGATTTTAGGTCGGAGCTCGCTCACCTGAAAAAATCCTAAGTGTCAGAGTGACTTTGTATGGGTAAAATTTTGAAAATTTTCCAAAGTGTGGAATTTCGACCTGGGACCGTCACCAAAACATTTTTCATCAAATTTCACTGACCCCCCCCCCCCGACAGCAATCTTCTAACTTTGGTTCTAGTGGACGGATTTTGTCTTACAGCTACTCGTTTGAAAGAGGAGAAAAAACTGCTCGACAACATTTTTTGTTGCGAGTCAATCGGACCAGCCGTTCAAAAGTTAGAGCGGTTACAAGATTTTAGGTCGGAGCTCGCTCACCTGAAAAAATCCTAAGTGTCAGAGTGACTTTGTATGGGTAAAATTTTGAAAATTTTCCAAAGTGTGGAATTTCGACCTGGGACCGTCACCAAAACATTTTTCATCAAATTTCACTGACCCCCCCCCCCCCGACAGCAATCTTCTAACTTTGGTTCTAGTGGACGGATTTTGTCTTACAGCTACTCGTTTGAAAGAGGAGAAAAAACTGCTCGACAACATTTTTTGTTGCGAGTCAATCGGACCAGCCGTTCAAAAGTTAGAGCGGTTACAAGATTTTAGGTCGGAGCTCGCTCACCTGAAAAAATCCTAAGTGTCAGAGTGACTTTGTATGGGTAAAATTTTGAAAATTTTCCAAAGTGTGGAATTTCGACCTGGGACCACCACCAATTTCACCCCCCCCCCCCCCCAGCAATCTTCTAACTTTGGTTCTAGTGGACGGATTTTGTCTTACAGCTACTCGTTTGAAAGAGGAGAAAAAACTGCTCGACAACATTTTTTGTTGCGAGTCAATCGGACCAGCCGTTCAAAAGTTAGAGCGGTTACAAGATTTTAGGTCGGAGCTCGCTCACCTGAAAAAATCCTAGTGTCAGAGTGACTTTGTATGGGTAAAATTTTGAAAATTTTCCAAAGTGTGGAATTTCGACCTGGGACCGTCACCAAAACATTTTTCATCAAATTTCACTGACCCCCCCCCCCCCCCCGACAGCAATCTTCTAACTTTGGTTCTAGTGGACGGATTTTGTCTTACAGCTACTCGTTTGAAAGAGGAGAAAAAACTGCTCGACAACATTTTTTGTTGCGAGTCAATCGGACCAGCCGTTCAAAAGTTAGAGCGGTTACAAGATTTTAGGTCGGAGCTCGCTCACCTGAAAAAATCCTAAGTGTCAGAGTGACTTTGTATGGGTAAAATTTTGAAAATTTTCCAAAGTGTGGAATTTCGACCTGGGACCGTCACCAAAACATTTTTCATCAAATTTCACTGACCCCCCCCCCCCCCGACAGCAATCTTCTAACTTTGGTTCTAGTGGACGGATTTTGTCTTACAGCTACTCGTTTGAAAGAGGAGAAAAAACTGCTCGACAACATTTTTGTTGCGAGTCAATCGGACCAGCCGTTCAAAAGTTAGAGCGGTTACAAGATTTTAGGTCGGAGCTCGCTCACCTGAAAAAATCCTAAGTGTCAGAGTGACTTTGTATGGGTAAAATTTTGAAAATTTTCCAAAGTGTGGAATTTCGACCTGGGACCGTCACCAAAACATTTTTCATCAAATTTCACTGACCCCCCCCCCCCCGACAGCAATCTTCTAACTTTGGTTCTAGTGGACGGATTTTGTCTTACAGCTACTCGTTTGAAAGAGGAGAAAAAACTGCTCGACAACATTTTTTGTTGCGAGTCAATCGGACCAGCCGTTCAAAAGTTAGAGCGGTTACAAGATTTTAGGTCGGAGCTCGCTCACCTGAAAAAATCCTAAGTGTCAGAGTGACTTTGTATGGGTAAAATTTTGAAAATTTTCCAAAGTGTGGAATTTCGACCTGGGACCGTCACCAAAACATTTTTCATCAAATTTCACTGACCCCCCCCCCCCCGACAGCAATCTTCTAACTTTGGTTCTAGTGGACGGATTTTGTCTTACAGCTACTCGTTTGAAAGAGGAGAAAAAACTGCTCGACAACATTTTTTGTTGCGAGTCAATCGGACCAGCCGTTCAAAAGTTAGAGCGGTTACAAGATTTTAGGTCGGAGCTCGCTCACCTGAAAAAATCCTAAGTGTCAGAGTGACTTTGTATGGGTAAAATTTTGAAAATTTTCCAAAGTGTGGAATTTCGACCTGGGACCGTCACCAAAACATTTTTCATCAAATTTCACTGACCCCCCCCCCCCGACAGCAATCTTCTAACTTTGGTTCTAGTGGACGGATTTTGTCTTACAGCTACTCGTTTGAAAGAGGAGAAAAAACTGCTCGACAACATTTTTTGTTGCGAGTCAATCGGACCAGCCGTTCAAAAGTTAGAGCGGTTACAAGATTTTAGGTCGGAGCTCGCTCACCTGAAAAAATCCTAAGTGTCAGAGTGACTTTGTATGGGTAAAATTTTGAAAATTTTCCAAAGTGTGGAATTTCGACCTGGGACCGTCACCAAAACATTTTTCATCAAATTTCACTGACCCCCCCCCCCCCGACAGCAATCTTCTAACTTTGGTTCTAGTGGACGGATTTTGTCTTACAGCTACTCGTTTGAAAGAGGAGAAAAAACTGCTCGACAACATTTTTTGTTGCGAGTCAATCGGACCAGCCGTTCAAAAGTTAGAGCGGTTACAAGATTTTAGGTCGGAGCTCGCTCACCTGAAAAAATCCTAAGTGTCAGAGTGACTTTGTATGGGTAAAATTTTGAAAATTTTCCAAAGTGTGGAATTTCGACCTGGGACCGTCACCAAAACATTTTTCATCAAATTTCACTGACCCCCCCCCCCCCGACAGCAATCTTCTAACTTTGGTTCTAGTGGACGGATTTTGTCTTACAGCTACTCGTTTGAAAGAGGAGAAAAAACTGCTCGACAACATTTTTTGTTGCGAGTCAATCGGACCAGCCGTTCAAAAGTTAGAGCGGTTACAAGATTTTAGGTCGGAGCTCGCTCACCTGAAAAAATCCTAAGTGTCAGAGTGACTTTGTATGGGTAAAATTTTGAAAATTTTCCAAAGTGTGGAATTTCGACCTGGGACCGTCACCAAAACATTTTTCATCAAATTTCACTGACCCCCCCCCCCCGACAGCAATCTTCTAACTTTGGTTCTAGTGGACGGATTTTGTCTTACAGCTACTCGTTTGAAAGAGGAGAAAAAACTGCTCGACAACATTTTTTGTTGCGAGTCAATCGGACCAGCCGTTCAAAAGTTAGAGCGGTTACAAGATTTTAGGTCGGAGCTCGCTCACCTGAAAAAATCCTAAGTGTCAGAGTGACTTTGTATGGGTAAAATTTTGAAAATTTTCCAAAGTGTGGAATTTCGACCTGGGACCGTCACCAAAACATTTTTCATCAAATTTCACTGACCCCCCCCCCCCCGACAGCAATCTTCTAACTTTGGTTCTAGTGGACGGATTTTGTCTTACAGCTACTCGTTTGAAAGAGGAGAAAAAACTGCTCGACAACATTTTTTGTTGCGAGTCAATCGGACCAGCCGTTCAAAAGTTAGAGCGGTTACAAGATTTTAGGTCGGAGCTCGCTCACCTGAAAAAATCCTAAGTGTCAGAGTGACTTTGTATGGGTAAAATTTTGAAAATTTTCCAAAGTGTGGAATTTCGACCTGGGACCGTCACCAAAACATTTTTCATCAAATTTCACTGACCCCCCCCCCCCCGACAGCAATCTTCTAACTTTGGTTCTAGTGGACGGATTTTGTCTTACAGCTACTCGTTTGAAAGAGGAGAAAAAACTGCTCGACAACATTTTTTGTTGCGAGTCAATCGGACCAGCCGTTCAAAAGTTAGAGCGGTTACAAGATTTTAGGTCGGAGCTCGCTCACCTGAAAAAATCCTAAGTGTCAGAGTGACTTTGTATGGGTAAAATTTTGAAAATTTTCCAAAGTGTGGAATTTCGACCTGGGACCGTCACCAAAACATTTTTCATCAAATTTCACTGAACCCCCCCCCCGACAGCAATCTTCTAACTTTGGTTCTAGTGGACGGATTTTGTCTTACAGCTACTCGTTTGAAAGAGGAGAAAAAACTGCTCGACAACATTTTTTGTTGCGAGTCAATCGGACCAGCCGTTCAAAAGTTAGAGCGGTTACAAGATTTTAGGTCGGAGCTCGCTCACCTGAAAAAATCCTAAGTGTCAGAGTGACTTTGTATGGGTAAAATTTTGAAAATTTTCCAAAGTGTGGAATTTCGACCTGGGACCGTCACCAAAACATTTTTCATCAAATTTCACTGACCCCCCCCCCCCCGACAGCAATCTTCTAACTTTGGTTCTAGTGGACGGATTTTGTCTTACAGCTACTCGTTTGAAAGAGGAGAAAAAACTGCTCGACAACATTTTTTGTTGCGAGTCAATCGGACCAGCCGTTCAAAAGTTAGAGCGGTTACAAGATTTTAGGTCGGAGCTCGCTTACCTGAAAAAATCCTAAGTGTCAGAGTGACTTTGTATGGGTAAAATTTTGAAAATTTTCCAAAGTGTGGAATTTCGACCTGGGACCGTCACCAAAACATTTTTCATCAAATTTCACTGACCCCCCCCCCCCCGACAGCAATCTTCTAACTTTGGTTCTAGTGGACGGATTTTGTCTTACAGCTACTCGTTTGAAAGAGGAGAAAAAACTGCTCGACAACATTTTTTGTTGCGAGTCAATCGGACCAGCCGTTCAAAAGTTAGAGCGGTTACAAGATTTTAGGTCGGAGCTCGCTTACCTGAAAAAATCCTAAGTGTCAGAGTGACTTTGTATGGGTAAAATTTTGAAAATTTTCCAAAGTGTGGAATTTCGACCTGGGACCGTCACCAAAACATTTTTCATCAAATTTCACTGACCCCCCCCCCCCCCGACAGCAATCTTCTAACTTTGGTTCTAGTGGACGGATTTTGTCTTACAGCTACTCGTTTGAAAGAGGAGAAAAAACTGCTCGACAACATTTTTTGTTGCGAGTCAATCGGACCAGCCGTTCAAAAGTTAGAGCGGTTACAAGATTTTAGGTCGGAGCTCGCTCACCTGAAAAAATCCTAAGTGTCAGAGTGACTTTGTATGGGTAAAATTTTGAAAATTTTCCAAAGTGTGGAATTTCGACCTGGGACCGTCACCAAAACATTTTTCATCAAATTTCACTGACCCCCCCCCCCCGACAGCAATCTTCTAACTTTGGTTCTAGTGGACGGATTTTGTCTTACAGCTACTCGTTTGAAAGAGGAGAAAAAACTGCTCGACAACATTTTTTGTTGCGAGTCAATCGGACCAGCCGTTCAAAAGTTAGAGCGGTTACAAGATTTTAGGTCGGAGCTCGCTCACCTGAAAAAATCCTAAGTGTCAGAGTGACTTTGTATGGGTAAAATTTTGAAAATTTTCCAAAGTGTGGAATTTCGACCTGGGACCGTCACCAAAACATTTTTCATCAAATTTCACTGACCCCCCCCCCCCCCGACAGCAATCTTCTAACTTTGGTTCTAGTGAACGGATTTTGTCTTACAGCTACTCGTTTGAAAGAGGAGAAAAAACTGCTCGACAACATTTTTTGTTGCGAGTCAATCGGACCAGCCGTTCAAAAGTTAGAGCGGTTACAAGATTTTAGGTCGGAGCTCGCTCACCTGAAAAAATCCTAAGTGTCAGAGTGGCTTTGTATGGGTAAAATTTTGAAAATTTTCCAAAGTGTGGAATTTCGACCTGGGACCGTCACCAAAACATTTTTCATCAAATTTCACTGACCCCCCCCCCCCGACAGCAATCTTCTAACTTTGGTTCTAGTGGACGGATTTTGTCTTACAGCTACTCGTTTGAAAGAGGAGAAAAAACTGCTCGACAACATTTTTTGTTGCGAGTCAATCGGACCAGCCGTTCAAAAGTTAGAGCTGTTACAAGATTTTAGGTCGGAGCTCGCTCACCTGAAAAAATCCTAAGTGTCAGAGTGGCTTTGTATGGGTAAAATTTTGAAAATTTTCCAAAGTGTGGAATTTCGACCTGGGACCGTCACCAAAACATTTTTCATCAAATTTCACTGAACCCCCCCCCCCCCGACAGCAATCTTCTAACTTTGGTTCTAGTGAACGGATTTTGTCTTACAGCTACTCGTTTGAAAGAGGAGAAAAAACTGCTCGACGACATTTTTTGTTGCGAGTCAATCGGACCAGCCGTTCAAAAGTTAGAGCTGTTACAAGATTTTAGGTCGGAGCTCGCTCACCTGAAAAAATCCTAAGTGTCAGAGTGGCTTTGTATGGGTAAAATTTTGAAAATTTTCCAAAGTGTGGAATTTCGACCTGGGACCGTCACCAAAACATTTTTCATCAAATTTCACTGACCCCCCCCCCCCCGACAGCAATCTTCTAACTTTGGTTCTAGTGAACGGATTTTGTCTTACAGCTACTCGTTTGAAAGAGGAGAAAAAACTGCTCGACAACATTTTTTGTTGCGAGTCAATCGGACCAGCCGTTCAAAAGTTAGAGCTGTTACAAGATTTTAGGTCGGAGCTCGCTCACCTGAAAAAATCCTAAGTGTCAGAGTGGCTTTGTATGGGTAAAATTTTGAAAATTTTCCAAAGTGTGGAATTTCGACCTGGGACCGTCACCAAAACATTTTTCATCAAATTTCACTGAACCCCCCCCCCCCCCGACAGCGATCTTCTAACTTTGGTTCTAGTGAACGGATTTTGTCTTACAGCTACTCGTTTGAAAGAGGAGAAAAAACTGCTCGACGACATTTTTTGTTGCGAGTCAATCGGACCAGCCGTTCAAAAGTTAGAGCTGTTACAAGATTTTAGGTCGGAGCTCGCTTACCTGAAAAAATCCTAAGTGTCAGAGTGACTTTGTATGGGTAAAATTTTGAAAATTTTCCAAAGTGTGGAATTTCGACCTGGGACCGTCACCAAAACATTTTTCATCAAATTTCACTGAACCCCCCCCCCCCCGACAGCAATCTTCTAACTTTGGTTCTAGTGAACGGATTTTGTCTTACAGCTACTCGTTTGAAAGAGGAGAAAAAACTGCTCGACGACATTTTTTGTTGCGAGTCAATCGGACCAGCCGTTCAAAAGTTAGAGCTGTTACAAGATTTTAGGTCGGAGCTCACCTGAAAAAATCCTAAGTGTCAGAGTGGCTTTGTATGGGTAAAATTTTGAAAATTTTCCAAAGTGTGGAATTTCGACCTGGGACCGTCACCAAAACATTTTTCATCAAATTTCACTGACCCCCCCCCCCCCCGACAGCAATCTTCTAACTTTGGTTCTAGTGAACGGATTTTGTCTTACAGCTACTCGTTTGAAAGAGGAGAAAAAACTGCTCGACGACATTTTTTGTTGCGAGTCAATCGGACCAGCCGTTCAAAAGTTAGAGCTGTTACAAGATTTTAGGTCGGAGCTCGCTCACCTGAAAAAATCCTAAGTGTCAGAGTGGCTTTGTATGGGTAAAATTTTGAAAATTTTCCAAAGTGTGGAATTTCGACCTGGGACCGTCACCAAAACATTTTTCATCAAATTTCACTGACCCCCCCCCCCCCGACAGCAATCTTCTAACTTTGGTTCTAGTGAACGGATTTTGTCTTACAGCTACTCGTTTGAAAGAGGAGAAAAAACTGCTCGACGACATTTTTTGTTGCGAGTCAATCGGACCAGCCGTTCAAAAGTTAGAGCTGTTACAAGATTTTAGGTCGGAGCTCGCTCACCTGAAAAAATCCTAAGTGTCAGAGTGGCTTTGTATGGGTAAAATTTTGAAAATTTTCCAAAGTGTGGAATTTCGACCTGGGACCGTCACCAAAACATTTTTCATCAAATTTCACTGACCCCCCCCCCCCCGACAGCAATCTTCTAACTTTGGTTCTAGTGAACGGATTTTGTCTTACAGCTACTCGTTTGAAAGAGGAGAAAAAACTGCTCGACGACATTTTTTGTTGCGAGTCAATCGGACCAGCCGTTCAAAAGTTAGAGCTGTTACAAGATTTTAGGTCGGAGCTCACCTGAAAAAATCCTAAGTGTCAGAGTGGCTTTGTATGGGTAAAATTTTGAAAATTTTCCAAAGTGTGGAATTTCGACCTGGGACCGTCACCAAAACATTTTTCATCAAATTTCACTGAACCCCCCCCCCCCGACAGCAATCTTCTAACTTTGGTTCTAGTGAACGGATTTTGTCTTACAGCTACTCGTTTGAAAGAGGAGAAAAAACTGCTCGACGACATTTTTTGTTGCGAGTCAATCGGACCAGCCGTTCAAAAGTTAGAGCTGTTACAAGATTTTAGGTCGGAGCTCGCTCACCTGAAAAAATCCTAAGTGTCAGAGTGGCTTTGTATGGGTAAAATTTTGAAAATTTTCCAAAGTGTGGAATTTCGACCTGGGACCGTCACCAAAACATTTTTCATCAAATTTCACTGAACCCCCCCCCCGACAGCAATCTTCTAACTTTGGTTCTAGTGAACGGATTTTGTCTTACAGCTACTCGTTTGAAAGAGGAGAAAAAACTGCTCGACGACATTTTTTGTTGCGAGTCAATCGGACCAGCCGTTCAAAAGTTAGAGCTGTTACAAGATTTTAGGTCGGAGCTCGCTCACCTGAAAAAATCCTAAGTGTCAGAGTGGCTTTGTATGGGTAAAATTTTGAAAATTTTCCAAAGTGTGGAATTTCGACCTGGGACCGTCACCAAAACATTTTTCATCAAATTTCACTGAACCCCCCCCCCCCCGACAGCAATCTTCTAACTTTGGTTCTAGTGAACGGATTTTGTCTTACAGCTACTCGTTTGAAAGAGGAGAAAAAACTGCTCGACGACATTTTTTGTTGCGAGTCAATCGGACCAGCCGTTCAAAAGTTAGAGCTGTTACAAGATTTTAGGTCGGAGCTCACCTGAAAAAATCCTAAGTGTCAGAGTGGCTTTGTATGGGTAAAATTTTGAAAATTTTCCAAAGTGTGGAATTTCGACCTGGGACCGTCACCAAAACATTTTTCATCAAATTTCACTGAACCCCCCCCCCCCCGACAGCGATCTTCTAACTTTGGTTCTAGTGAACGGATTTTGTCTTACAGCTACTCGTTTGAAAGAGGAGAAAAAACTGCTCGACGACATTTTTTGTTGCGAGTCAATCGGACCAGCCGTTCAAAAGTTAGAGCTGTTACAAGATTTTAGGTCGGAGCTCGCTCACCTGAAAAAATCCTAAGTGTCAGAGTGGCTTTGTATGGGTAAAATTTTGAAAATTTTCCAAAGTGTGGAATTTCGACCTGGGACCGTCACCAAAACATTTTTCATCAAATTTCACTGACCCCCCCCCCCGACAGCAATCTTCTAACTTTGGTTCTAGTGAACGGATTTTGTCTTACAGCTACTCGTTTGAAAGAGGAGAAAAAACTGCTCGACGACATTTTTTGTTGCGAGTCAATCGGACCAGCCGTTCAAAAGTTAGAGCTGTTACAAGATTTTAGGTCGGAGCTCGCTCACCTGAAAAAATCCTAAGTGTCAGAGTGGCTTTGTATGGGTAAAATTTTGAAAATTTTCCAAAGTGTGGAATTTCGACCTGGGACCGTCACCAAAACATTTTTCATCAAATTTCACTGACCTCCCCCCCCCCCCGACAGCAATCTTCTAACTTTGGTTCTAGTGAACGGATTTTGTCTTACAGCTACTCGTTTGAAAGAGGAGAAAAAACTGCTCGACGACATTTTTTGTTGCGAGTCAATCGGACCAGCCGTTCAAAAGTTAGAGCTGTTACAAGATTTTAGGTCGGAGCTCGCTCACCTGAAAAAATCCTAAGTGTCAGAGTGGCTTTGTATGGGTAAAATTTTGAAAATTTTCCAAAGTGTGGAATTTCGACCTGGGACCGTCACCAAAACATTTTTCATCAAATTTCACTGAACCCCCCGCCCCCGACAGCAATCTTCTAACTTTGGTTCTAGTGAACGGATTTTGTCTTACAGCTACTCGTTTGAAAGAGGAGAAAAAACTGCTCGACGACATTTTTTGTTGCGAGTCAATCGGACCAGCCGTTCAAAAGTTAGAGCTGTTACAAGATTTTAGGTCGGAGCTCGCTCACCTGAAAAAATCCTAAGTGTCAGAGTGGCTTTGTATGGGTAAAATTTTGAAAATTTTCCAAAGTGTGGAATTTCGACCTGGGACCGTCACCAAAACATTTTTCATCAAATTTCACTGACCCCCCCCCCCCGACAGCAATCTTCTAACTTTGGTTCTAGTGAACGGATTTTGTCTTACAGCTACTCGTTTGAAAGAGGAGAAAAAACTGCTCGACAACATTTTTTGTTGCGAGTCAATCGGACCAGCCGTTCAAAAGTTAGAGCTGTTACAAGATTTTAGGTCGGAGCTCACCTGAAAAAATCCTAAGTGTCAGAGTGGCTTTGTATGGGTAAAATTTTGAAAATTTTCCAAAGTGTGGAATTTCGACCTGGGACCGTCACCAAAACATTTTTCATCAAATTTCACTGACCCCCCCCCCCCGACAGCAATCTTCTAACTTTGGTTCTAGTGAACGGATTTTGTCTTACAGCTACTCGTTTGAAAGAGGAGAAAAAACTGCTCGACGACATTTTTTGTTGCGAGTCAATCGGACCAGCCGTTCAAAAGTTAGAGCTGTTACAAGATTTTAGGTCGGAGCTCGCTCACCTGAAAAAATCCTAAGTGTCAGAGTGGCTTTGTATGGGTAAAATTTTGAAAATTTTCCAAAGTGTGGAATTTCGACCTGGGACCGTCACCAAAACATTTTTCATCAAATTTCACTGACCCCCCCCCCCCGACAGCAATCTTCTAACTTTGGTTCTAGTGAACGGATTTTGTCTTACAGCTACTCGTTTGAAAGAGGAGAAAAAACTGCTCGACGACATTTTTTGTTGCGAGTCAATCGGACCAGCCGTTCAAAAGTTAGAGCTGTTACAAGATTTTAGGTCGGAGCTCGCTCACCTGAAAAAATCCTAAGTGTCAGAGTGGCTTTGTATGGGTAAAATTTTGAAAATTTTCCAAAGTGTGGAATTTCGACCTGGGACCGTCACCAAAACATTTTTCATCAAATTTCACTGACCCCCCCCCCCCCGACAGCAATCTTCTAACTTTGGTTCTAGTGAACGGATTTTGTCTTAAGGCTACTCGTTTGAAAGAGGAGAAAAAACTGCTCGACGACATTTTTTGTTGCGAGTCAATCGGACCAGCCGTTCAAAAGTTAGAGCTGTTACAAGATTTTAAGTCGGAGCTCACCTGAAAAAATCCTAAGTGTCAGAGTGGCTTTGTATGGGTAAAATTTTGAAAATTTTCCAAAGTGTGGAATTTCGACCTGGGACCTTCACCAAAACATTTTTCATCAAATTTCACTGACCCCCCCCCCCCGACAGCAATCTTCTAACTTTGGTTCTAGTGAACGGATTTTGTCTTACAGCTACTCGTTTGAAAGAGGAGAAAAAACTGCTCGACGACATTTTTTGTTGCGAGTCAATCGGACCAGCCGTTCAAAAGTTAGAGCTGTTACAAGATTTTAGGTCGGAGCTCGCTCACCTGAAAAAATCCTAAGTGTCAGAGTGGCTTTGTATGGGTAAAATTTTGAAAATTTTCCAAAGTGTGGAATTTCGACCTGGGACCGTCACCAAAACATTTTTCATCAAATTTCACTGACCACCCCCCCCCCCCGACAGCAATCTTCTAACTTTGGTTCTAGTGAACGGATTTTGTCTTACAGCTACTCGTTTGAAAGAGGAGAAAAAACTGCTCGACGACATTTTTTGTTGCGAGTCAATCGGACCAGCCGTTCAAAAGTTAGAGCTGTTACAAGATTTTAGGTCGGAGCTCGCTCACCTGAAAAAATCCTAAGTGTCAGAGTGGCTTTGTATGGGTAAAATTTTGAAAATTTTCCAAAGTGTGGAATTTCGACCTGGGACCGTCACCAAAACATTTTTCATCAAATTTCACTGACCCCCCCCCCCCCGACAGCAATCTTCTAACTTTGGTTCTAGTGGACGGATTTTGTCTTACAGCTACTCGTTTGAAAGAGGAGAAAAAACTGCTCGACGACATTTTTTGTTGCGAGTCAATCGGACCAGCCGTTCAAAAGTTAGAGCTGTTACAAGATTTTAGGTCGGAGCTCACCTGAAAAAATCCTAAGTGTCAGAGTGGCTTTGTATGGGTAAAATTTTGAAAATTTTCCAAAGTGTGGAATTTCGACCTGGGACCGTCACCAAAACATTTTTCATCAAATTTCACTGACCTCCCCCCCCCCCGACAGCAATCTTCTAACTTTGGTTCTAGTGAACGGATTTTGTCTTACAGCTACTCGTTTGAAAGAGGAGAAAAAACTGCTCGACGACATTTTTTGTTGCGAGTCAATCGGACCAGCCGGTCAAAAGTTAGAGCTGTTACAAGATT
>CAJQUW010014704.1:0-19227 GCA_907163375.1 Prostheceraeus crozeri | reverse complement strand
ATATAAATATTATATGTTAATATATATTTATATATATGATATATATATATAGAATATATATATACAAGGTGTTTACAAACGTAGGAACGCTGAACAGATTTGGATTTTGCCCTAGGAAATACTATGTATGACGCGAGTTCTATTGGGCGATTGTACACCTGAATCAGTCGGATAGAGATATACCATGAGATCAAGATCCAACATTGAGCCATAGACTTCGAAGTAATTGCTAACTTAGTCATTTAGAAGGTCTAATGCAGTAGTGCATATCCATTGGCAAAGGAAAATTTTTGAAAATCTATCATGGGAACAAGGATATAGTCAACCAATCTGACATTACCGTACTATGGGATATGTTCAAATTAATTTGATTTGAATCAAACACCTGTTAGAGTTGACTTGCAGTGAATTAAACTATAGCTTGAAACTTTTTTGAATTTGCTGCTTTATCTGTCATAGTCAGGTCATTCTACAAAAAGTATATGATCGAGAGATAATGGACTTTTCGAAATCCTTTTGTTTAGTGAAAAACAAGAATGCTGGAAAAGGCTGCGGAATGGAATGGAAGAGATGACCTTTAATCACAGCAATGCCTCCATCCAAGTATTGACTATTTATCGCAGTTTCGAGATAAATTGAAAAGACCCGGTTCGGTAGAGAATGCACACCGAAAGATCAGGACGCCCTCGATCAGTTTCAATAACATCACAACGAGGAGCTACGTGGCCCAAGACCATTTGTTCAAAGTCGTCTAAGAAGTCAAACGAATAAAAACGAAGATCGAGCCTCATCAGTGGAGTTGGACATTTAGCGACGCTCTACTTGGGACTGATAGAAGGAATAAGTTAAGAGTTGAAACCATTATACCGACCCAGACTGTAGATGCAGCACGCAGTTCTACCGGAATTGATGACTTGAACGGGACAGCTTGCAGTGCTGTGTGACTCGAATGTTTGTCGGAACATTCGGGAGAACACCAGATTTGTTTGACTTGACAAGATAGTTTGGTCCTTGACGAAGCCAGTTTCAAACTATCAGGTCACTAAATAGACGATAACTGGGTCTACTGGTTCCCAATGAAAATACCGCACAATGGTATCGAACAAATGAGTGAACCTGGCAAGCCTGGCTTAAAGCCGTGCTGGCGCCGGTTATGTTCAAAAGCAACGGTGTGGAATATTGGGCCACGTATGTTTTTTAGAAGGAAACATGTGACGGCTGAGAGTGTACCTTCAAAATTGCTCCCAAATCCTTTCCGATTCTGAGAATGCAGTCAGTATGAACGAAAACATTGCAATGAGCTGGTACTTTCAGCAGGATTAGGGGTGCACCAGCGCATGTTTGCAGTGGAGTGTAGCAGGGAAGCTATGCTGAAGTAGACACTATTTCCTAGGGAAATGTGCGATAGGGGGCGAAGATGTCCGTAGCATCACTTCAGGCCTCCTCGCTCTCCACGATAACTAACAGCTCTATCCGATGGACTTTTCTTTTGGGGCGGTGTAAAGGAGAAAGTGTACGGGACGAAAACCTCACAACACTTTCTCAACTCCGGCTCCTACATCACAGATGCTGTCAAGAGATCAGTGATGACAGGAAAAACTTATGCAGAATACTGTGTGCCGACGACAGTGTGGCCGAAAGACTACAAAGAATGTGCCGATGTTCCATGTGGACAATTTTGAGCATTTGCGTTCGTGAATTTTTCGCAACTTTAAGTGATGATTAATTTTTTGATATGTTGAATAGGCCTTGGTTTATTCATTTGATTCATTTTTTTGTTAGGAAACCAAGCAAACAAAATGGTAGTTGTTTTAATGTTAATACCTTTATTAATTCAGCCTTCCTCTTAGGCCATCGTCAGAAGCTTCTGACGATGGTCTAAGAGGAGGCTGGAATTAACAAAGATGAAGGACATTTGGATGTCAGCTGTTCTTCCTTCTTCGCCTCTGTCTTGTAGTTGACAACAGCGTCTTCGTGCACCAGGCTGAGGGGCGCGAGAGGAGGACATGTCGAATGTCAGCTGTTCTTCCTTCTTCCAGTCAGTAACACTGAACAGCAAAACTACTATCTTGTTTATACATGGTTTCCTAATAATTTTTTTTTGATAGATGTTGGATAGTTATTCGACTTCTCATGATCGGTTATAGATTCAAAATTTGGGTTGTAGTGAAAATATGTAGGCATGAAAACAACTGGAGATCATATGAGAATTTTACTATGATTCTAATGCGCGATGTCAAAGAGTATTGAATTTTTGCCCCTTACGAATACAAGGCATATTAGCGCTATCTGTGGCATCGTGAAAACAGATTATTATGACATCTAGCTTATTAATCTATAGCATTAAGACATAGCTTTATCAAGGCCAGATTTCTACTGTTATGCCTACTTTTGAAACACGCTTGTATATATATATATAATATATATATATTATAGTATATATAATATATAAAGTATATCTATAGTATTTATATTTACTTAATACGCAATGCGAAGTACTTTTTTGCTTTACAATACCACATGACATATGAAGCCACTTCATACCTTAGATCTAATCGCCACAACCTGAGTACATTAAAACACCACGTGTCTGAATTTACAATTGGATTTGCAAAATTCAAACGCTCGTTTTGATTTTCGAATCCGCGGGTTCAGAGAGCACATTACTGTCTGATCTTGGACAGATGAACTGGCTTCCGATAAATGAAGGCTCTAACACATCAAGATTGGATGCTTGTGCTATAAAGGATCATTACTTTGAATTCGCCTGTGTACATTAATCAATAATCCAATCCTCGTTCTCGTTCGATCATCTGAAGATCGTTGCTTATTGAAGGTATCTCTCGTCAAAACAATATCCAGGGGAGGTCATGCTTTTTCTTTCTATGGACCTTTCAGTGTGGTATACATCCCTATGATTATAGTATAATTCGAGCAGTTTGTTAACTTTCAAGCGTCGCATGAAAGAGCTGTTTGCTCATTAACTTACTTTTGACTTCCATTTTATGATAACTTTATGTAGATTTTTTGTGACTTCATTGTTCGTTTTAATGCTGTGAGCCTTTTTGGGTACAGCGTCGCTATATAAATTTGTCTGGATAAAATAAATAAGACTTTAAAAAGGTCAAATCATCAATTACTAACATACCCATGAATTCATGGATTGAATGCTGCCTGTATTTTGCAAGGTGATTGATAGTGAATTCTCTGTCAGATTTGCTCTAGGAAGCCTTTACGCAATCAGTTAGTGATGATTCTCATCAACATATCAAATGTAGTAACAGTATGGTATGCTCAAGTATTGCTTATAGATATCAAATCATGATTCTACTAGCTCAATACCAAAACAGGTTAAACGTCTTTTCTTCTGTTTTTCTGTAGCTGCTTAATTGGAATAGACTTTTTACAATCAAATTGAAAATTATCTTTTAAATTGTAAACCTGCTGACAAATAGCAACGTGCATTGAACACATACATGCATGTAGGCCTATCTGCAGTTCACATGCAGACCTACACACCGCATGAGTGCACTTAGTTATAGCTGAAGTAATGTGTCATTTGGCACACTAGAAATGTGACAATAATATTCATAAATAGAAAACACTATTGCAAAATAATACTAACATTTAATATAATCACTAGAAAAAAAATTTTAGTTTCCGGTCGTCCTAAAATCAAAAGTAATTGAACAAAAATATGCAAATTGGGATACCGAGAATTAATGGCCCAATTTTTTCACCTCTGCAATAAACTGAAATAAATTCTTAAAGCGGGTATGTGACTACAATTGTGCGTGCTAATGTAGGAACATGCACATACATGTAACAGTTGTAGGTTTTCATCCTATCTGATATCGAATATCAAATGGATTTTTTGGAGAAACGAAACAGTACTGGGAACATTAATGAAACAGTACTGTGAGCATTAATGAAACAGTACTGTGAGCATTAATGAAACAGTACTGTGAGCATTAATGAAACAGTACTGGGAACATTAATGAAACAGTACTGGGAACATTAATAAATCAGTAATGTGAGCATTAATGAAACAGTACTGTGAGCATTAATGAAACAGTACTGTGAACATTAATGAAACAGTACTGTGAGCATTAATGAAACAGTACTGTGAGCATTAATGAAACAGTACTGGGAACATTAATGAAACAGAACTGTGAACAATAATGAAACAGTACTGGGAACATTAATGAAACAGAACTGTGAGCATTAATGAAACACCACTGGAAACATTAATGAAACAGTACTGTGAGCATTAATGAAACAGTACTGTGAGCATTAATGAAACAGTACTGTGAGCATTAATGAAACAGTACTGTGAGCATTAATGAAACAGTACTGGGAACATTAATGAAACAGAACTGTGAACAATAATGAAACAGTACTGTGAGCATTAATGAAACAGTACTGTGAGCATTAATGAAACAGTACTGGGAACATTAATGAAACAGTACTGTGAGCATTAATGAAACAGTACTGGAAACATTAATGAAACAGTACTGTGAGCATTAATGAAACAGTACTGGGAACCTTAATGAAACAGTATTGGGAACATTAATGAAACAGTACTGTGAGCATTAATGAAACAGTACTGGGAACATTAATGAAACAGAACTGTGAGCATTAATGAAACAGTACTGTGAGCATTAATGAAACAGTACTGTGAGCATTAATGAAACAGTACTGTGAGCATTAATGAAACAGTACTGGGAACATTAATGAAACAGAACTGTGAGCATTAATGAAACAGTACTGGGAACATTAATGAAACAGAACTGTGAACATTAATGAAACAGTACTGGGAACATTAATGAAGCAGTACTGGGAGCATTAATGAAACAGAACTGTGAACATTAATGAAACAGAACTGTGAACATTAATGAAACAGAACTGTGAACATTAATGAAACAGTACTGTGAGCATTAATGAAACAGTACTGGGAACATTAATGAAACAGTACTGGGAACATTAATGAAACAGTACTGGGAACATTAATGAACCATGCGTATGCTCCATGTAATGTAAATACTAATGAAATACTAATGAAACATTACATGAAATACTAATGGAAATACTAATGAAATGACTGAATTTCCGTAGACAAAACATTAATGTTTCATTATACTGTTTCATTGTATTTTTCATTATATTTTTCATTAATGTTTTCCAAAAAATTTTCGTACTGGAATGGTTACAGTAGCATTGCATCTGTACACTTGCGGATTGGAAAACGCCATCAGTCTTCATTAGGACTACTTCAATTAATGATTTGAATTAGTAAGCATTATATTCTATTACAAATGGCTACTGGGATGATTTTCATCATCGTATGAGAATTTCCTGATACAATCAATCAAGGTGTGGGTGAATACCGATGAAAACATTTATCCTGCATAACAGAAAAGGAAAAATAATCAGCTAGCGGAAAGATAAAAGTGAATGATCATCTAACATCTATGAAGGAAATGCGCCAATTGTCTCTTCTTGACCACACGTTCATTGACAGAAAGTTCGAGCGACAGCACGGAGTAATGTGAGTGCAAATTCAGATAAGCCCTTGTCAACATACAGACACCGAAGAGGCGGAGATAGCTTTGACTCGAGTTATGATTTACTTGTCGCGGGATTTCCTCCATTTCTATTTAATGATGAAATCTATCATGGTTTCAATGACAGAAATGATTGATTTACAATCTAAAAACGATATGTTATTTGTATCCGGTAGCTACGTCGACAGTAACTGTCCAATTGTCAATGCAGTTTATGATCACTGTCCGGATACTAAGTATCCCACAGGACAGTAAAAATCACTACTCGAAATATTTCTAGAGATGTGATCTCGCAATAGAACAGTAAACAGAACCGAAATCCTTAGTTGGAACCACTCGTCAAATGAACATTAGCAATTACCGGTCATATGCAGTCTGTCTCAGTTATGTATTCTTCTCACCTGATGATGGAGTTATACATTGTAGTTGCCAGCTCTACCCCGGCCCTCCACAAATGCAGCCGGCTAGCCTGCCGGGTCAGGTTTCTCCTCCAACCGGCAGCAGACCAGTCACTAAGACGCCAACTCCACCCAGTCCTTCACAAATGCAACCGGCTAGCCTGCCGGGTCAGGTTTCCCCTCCAACCGGCAGCAGACCAGTCACTAAGACGCCAACTCCACCCCGTCCTTCACAAATGCAAAAAAGGTCATAAAGACAATTTTTAAACGCTTCTGAGTAAAGTCACTGACGACAGATAAAATGTTTGATGAAAAAACTGTCCGGTAAGTGAGTGAGCCAGCTGAGATCGTGCTACTGACTTCGCGAGTCTTGCTCTTTGTTTGTCACATTTGTGCAACTACAAGGCTTGCTGTCGCCCCCCGGCCATCAGCCGTATGTTGTAATGAGCCATCCATAGGCACCAACCTACAACCCACCTCAGTAAGCTTATCCTTCTCCTGGTGTCTGCGAACCACGGCATCCACCAGACAACGCTCCAATGCAGTGCTCGCTCCAGCAATTACTTGTGAAGTGAGCGGAGTGAACGCAGCAAGTCTAACCAAATGACCAATCTGGGATTAAGATGTTGGCGTGGGACGAGATCAATCTTGAAAACTTGATCCTTTTTCTAACTGAGGATTTAGCAACAGTGTCTTTCAACGCAAGCGTTGAATAACATTTCGCGTGGCATAACATCGCCGTGACTTCGTTTACATGTGAATGCGTGAAAGTCAAAGTCCTTCAGGACCAGATGGACACGCAAATTGCACTACAAGAGACAATCTAACGTCAACTTCACCAACATGTATCGATGCCACGACATCTGTGGGCATAGAAATAAACTGTTTATCTAAGTTGACTGAATGGAAATTGACTCAAGGTCGCGGCTAGCACAGCCGGGGGAACTAAGTTGGGGCATGAATCACCAATGAAAAGCTTAGAATTACGCATGTGACTGATTCTAACCCAATGATACAGCCGTTGACAAGTGTATCTAAGTGAAAATGCGTGCGATTCATGTGCCACTATTGTGTATTGCATGAAGCTTAATTTCCATTCTAGAGGTTTCATTGCTGTCAATTTCTATGTCTGTGGGCATGCTGCACGCGACTATATGGTCATGATATACTCATTAAATAAACATCATCTCACAAACTGACTGGAAAACAGCTTGACCTTTGAATGCAAGAATTCCTTCAGTCTGTGAAGCTGCCGATTGAGTAGGACACGTGATAGCCATCAAACAGCAATTAATGTTGAGTGAAACTTTGTTGTAAAACAGAGATAAAGAAGAGACAGAGACAACATCACGTTCACTGTTGATTCTCTTCTTCTTCGCAAACACGACCTGAAGTAAATCATTGAACCTTCTTACCTCTACCGCAATAATCCACTGAGTTCACATGCGCTGTCGATTTTATATCAGAAATCTCTGAGTTTTACGTATCAAGCACCTGAATGAAATTAGAAAGGATTTAACCTGATACTCATTGCCAATCTTTTAGAAGCAAATAATACTTGTAAGCATGAATTTTAATACATTATTACAAGCGAAGCGCAGTGATGATTTTGAAGTGCACATGTGCCTAAGACGGGGTAGTGATTCGAGCCCATTTCTATTCATAATGGTAATAGAGCTATTTAGCAAGAAAAAGCAGTGAAAAGGAAACCATGAAGAAATTGTTGTACGCGGATGACCTAGCGGTAGTAGCTAGAAGAGAGGCTGAAAGACTGGATAGAAATTTTACGTCTCATGGTCTGAGAATGAGCTTGGCGAAGACGAAAGTGTTGTGGATAGGCAGGGAGTGGAGAGACTTGGCTGTGAGTGTGAGAGAGGTGGAAGCAGGTAGATAAGCTTGTGTACCTTGGTGGAATGGTCTCTGAAGATGGTCGGAGCGATGCAGAAGCAAGAAGAAGGATACAGGCCGGAACTGGGGCATATAGGAAAGAGGCAGGAGTGCTGGCGGACAGAAAAAATGGTCAGAGGATACGAGGAAAGGTTTTGGAAACCTGTGTCAACGGTTTCTACGGACTAGAAACGATGGGACTAACGGAGCAGCAGCAGAAAATGCTACAAGTGTGTGAAAATACCGGTAACTGGATAAGGCGCATCATTGGTGTAAGGTTGGTGGAGAAACGAAGAATGGGGGAACTGAGGGAAGAAGTTGGATTGAAGAAACCGGTGACACAAAAGGAGGTGCCGGAAAGGAGCTGAGGTCGGCAGGGCATGTGACAAGGATGGGAGACGAAAGGGTAGTGGAACAAGTGGGAGAGGTGGATGACACAATGACAAGAAGGGGACGACCAAGGATTCGCTGGAAGGACTGCATCAGGACAGACCTGGAAAGCACAGAGAAAGATTGGAGAACTTGGAAGGAGAAGGCGGAGGACAGATTGAAATGGCGGCAGATTGTCAAGGATGCGCCAAAAAGTGTAAGGGAGAACATGAATTGACTACTGACTGCGGTTTTGATAATGAACTGTTATTTTTATGTGTTTGACATTTCCCCTCCCCCTACCACTTTTCAGGCAAAATGGGGTTTTTCAAAAAAATAAACGATGAGCACTTTCTAATCACTCGGTATTTCCTCACGACGACAGCTCGATACATTTAACCATAGACGTCCGACACTCTGTGATAATGAAGTATAAAACGGATATGGATATTGGAAGCAATAAAACGTCGTGGACTTCGTTGTCATGAAACAATGGCGACGTCCACTGGTTGAAGATAGGAGAATACCGGCAGAGAACCAGTGCACTTCGTAAATATCCACAGTTTCTTCACTTCTCTTCATTATAAAAATATTTCGATAAAATAACTGCATGTTTCAGTAATTTGATTCTCTGGTGATCTAGCAATCGGTGCATAGACGAGCAGCTGAATTTACCATCAACAAACAGCTGATGTCCATTCTAGTCTCAATAACTCGATTTTATGAATATTGCACCAAAGCTACAATAGCTACGACTCTGATTATTCAAGACTTTAAGTTTCTATGTATTGCTGATGTGCGACCCAAATTTTGTAAAATATGGCTCATGGGAGCCTCATAAATTTGAACTTTGAAAATGCACTTTTTGAAGATCGATAATTGTTATCAATTTCTTACATAATTGAGCATTTTCATCATTTCAATCACTAAAAACCGTTGGTATAATGCTGTATATGAAGTCGTGATTTGAATGATTGACATGTTCATTCACCCACGAATGCATCTATGTAATATCCGTACAAATAATAGCAACATACTTTAAACACTAATCATAATAGCTATATAAGTACTACTATCAGGTTTATGCTACAAATAGCGAATAAGTAATAAATTTGACGGGTTGTTCTGCCTCACAATATATTTGGTAAATTCATTTGTTTGGATGCAGTCACTGTAGTTCCTCTCCACGATAAAACTAAGATACCAGCAGACAGTATGTATTTTGCAAGGATTGAAGCCCGTAAACTTATCCTTAGACGTGATATCAAAACAATCCTTGATGGTGGTGTAATGCTCGGCGATGATGGAACCAGGGAGATAGTGAGAAAGTTAGATATTAGCAACGACACAGAATCTATCAAGGTTCAAGCCTAGCTCGTTCAAATGGGTAGAATTTCTTACCCACGATGACAAAATGATTAGCAACCGTGTCCGCCATAGTAATTCCATACACTTCTCGAAGATCAGAAATAAATTCTTTGTATTCCTTGGATTTCAGGACTTCGTTGGAATGCTGGGATGGAAAATTAGCATACAAGGAGGAGATGCAATTGTTAATGACCTCGAGGACAGCATCAGACCAATCAATCAATCTGAATTTAAAGGCTTATTTTTGCACGATTTTTTTACAGTAAAGGTGACTACTGTATTGATGACTTGTAAATATGATCTCTGTCATTGGTACCATTCAGGTAAATTCAGGTAAATACTTTTCGTTCCGGCCGCATTTTAGAATTCCGTCTTCTATATACTACTATTTCATTTGCATCATTCAATTATTGGATACCAGAACTATAGATTTTATCATTTATTAGATTTTAAACAAACTAAAAGATCTTACTAGATTATTCATTAGACAGAAGAAACTCTGAACGAACGAATTATAATTGATTACAGAAAGAATATCAACGTGGTGGATGTAATCGGATTTCAGAACAAAGTTTAATGAAATTAGGTTCGGATTTTGTTACCACAGATTTGATTAAATCTGAACTGTGCTCGCATGAAAGTCGATTTGTGTTTATTTTTTACATCATTAAGCGACGAAAATGTTTGTTCGTATGCAGATGTGGATCCAAGCATGGAACTGACAATCGTGCTGATATTGCGTAGATTTTTGTGAACTTTTTCCAGAATTGACGAATTGACACCAAACTGCCGTGCTGTCGTTTTAATACGTCATTTGATCGCAATTCAATCAGCTCCAATTGACATTGTGGAACAGCTTCCGTAGATACAAATGGTGCATTTGCAATCAATTCATCTGGTTGAACCACCCATGGATCAGCCAGAGGAGTAAAGAATGATTTCTGGGATCAAAATTCATTGAGCCGTTTTGAATTCGGATTTCAATGATTCGATGCGATCGATGAATCAATTCAGACCTCTTGATTCCCTAGTTCTGAATGAAATGAGGACAATAACTCATAAATCAGATCTTCCGGCCGCAAAACCCTAATTTTTGGATCGAGTCGACGCCGCACATCATTGTTCCCGGAAAAACTTAGTTTGCGGAACACTGTTCCATGACATGGTAATCGCAGTAATAGCTTGTTTCTATGACATGTTCTGTGTCAAACACTCGAATTTCAACTCCATGAACTCTTTATTATCAGCTTAATGTCAGGAACTCTCCTCTCATCATTTTCTCTGATTCATACGACGACATAATGTATCCCTGAAAACTTTTAGTTGTTCATATACAGCTGTCTTTTCCAAAAAAATCGTGCCTCGCTTAAGCAGGGTTCACGACAAGCCTTTCTCGAGCATGATATCAATTTATAATTTGTATATTTCTAGGAATTCCGGTGCGTGGTCTCCGTGGCACAGTGGTTGAGTGCTTGGCCTAGCGAGCTTTTGGTCCAGAGGTCGGGCCCCGAAGGTGTCATTGGAAGTCGGCAGGAAGGGTATCCGGACTAAAAGTGCTACAACGCTCCATAAGTCTGACTATGTCAGCACCGTCCAAGCCCCAAGTAATAGGGAGTAGTGACGTAAAAGCTTCATAGGAATTATAGAAGTGCATCACTAATGTCATCGTTTGTCCTTACATCGACTTTTCCGTTTGCTTAGCGCACCGGCCTTATATTATATATGTATTTTCAAGCAGTTTCCATAAATTCTCCGACAATTTTCCAGTCACTGTTATATTAACACACAAAATACAATTCTCCAAACATTCAAAAATTCAATTATGTATTAGAGAAAATTGTAGAGAGATCATTTCTCGAGGATGAAATAAATTCAATCAAATATTCTTGGATTTGACGCTGCACTTAACAAGACAAGTCTCTTGAGAGTAAGACAAAGTCTCGAGATTGAATCTTGACATTTGAGAAGTTGCTTGCGGTGTCGTTGAAGCAGTCGTGTAGGTGTAAATCTTCATCAATGACGCTGGAATTTAATTCGGCTTACCCTATGATATTCGAGCTGCATCCATAACATCGATATCATCAACGATGCGACTAAATCGTCTACAGAAGACGAAAATCTGTATTTGAAATAAAACGTCTGACATCAAAGCCGTCGATAATTGACAATAATTCCGAAGACATTCCAACTTCTCCTCAACCAGGATATGAGCTATAGAACGAAAGGAAAGCATCACAATTCCGACAATTTTTGAGTTGAATGATATTTCCTGGAACATTTCGTGCGAACACAGATCACTATGATTGGATTCCTTAGTAGTACGCGAACACAGGTAGATCTTCGAAAATCAAGATTATTTCCTTCTTAGGATTTCGAAGTTTCCGCCGAAATGTAAGGTTCAAATGCATCGGCTGATAAGAGAGTAAAGAAAATAGTTAATGGATGAATGGCGGAGCATGCTTGATTAATTGACTGCATTGGTGTACAGGGTGTTGGGTTCAAACTGAACGCCTGATGGCTCTCATACACTCGAAGGGACATAAGAACTCAGATTTCTAAAAATGATACAATTTGCTCCGACAAGTAACCCCTATACCAGAAATCTCTTTGATCAAATTGATGAAATATTCGCATCTATGAGCGCGTTTTAAATGGATATAGAAAAATAATTCAGAATTTGAACAGTATAGGGCCTACTTGCAAGTTTTATCGCACTATGGTGACATGGACTGTGGACAGGGCTCAAAAGCCGACCCATTTTACATTGTGCGAGCAAAATCGGCAATTGAAATCCATCCCAACATCTTTTGAAACCAATTGGCGCAGGATTTGTGTGAGTATGTGACCAGAAACAATTCGTGGAAGGTGCTGTCTGCTAATCATAGCTCACTACAAAACGCCGACAGATGAAACTTTACTGTTCCACAGATCTGTCATAGAGCGAGAGCGAGAGAGCGAGAGCAAGAGCGAGAGAGCGAGAGCGAGAGAGCGAGAGAGCGAGAGCGAGAGCGAGAGCGAGAGCGAGAGCGAGAGCGAGAGCGAGAGAGCGAGAGAGCTAGAGAGCTAGAGAGCGAGAGAGCGAGAGAGCGAGAGCGAGAGAGCGAGAGAGTGAGAGAGAGAGCGAGAGCGAGAGCGAGAGCGAGAGAGAGAGAGCGAGAGAGAGAGAGCGAGAGAGAGAGAGCGAGAGAGAGAGCGAGAGAGAGAGCGAGAGAGAGAGCGAGAGAGAGAGCGAGAGAGAGAGCGAGAGAGAGAGCGAGAGAGAGAGCGAGAGAGAGAGGGAGAGAGAGCGAGAGGGAGAGAGAGCGAGAGAGAGCGATAAAAAAATTTCTTGACATCGGAGGTCGGTTGATCAAACTGTCTTAACATTGCTGTAAAAACCCTTTTTCCTGCATCATTTCAGGTAGATTGCAAATTCAGAGATATGAATGCGGCAACATCAGCAGCAACCAGCACGATTACCACTCAACCTTCCCCATCTCCTACACCATCCCCATCATCTCAATCATCCCATTTCTCAAGATCAGAAAAGCTATGCGGAAAATGTGCTAAGCCAGCGCCGAGTGACTTTTCTCTCCATTGCAAAAAGTGCGACAAGTCTTGGCATTATGACTGTAGTGACCTTCCACCGTACGAGATAGTGAAATATTTCAAAGAGAATCTTTATCATCGAAGATTTACGTGCTCCGAATGTGTGAACACAATACATGCCAACGAAATGGCGATTATCAAGGAGAAAATGAAGGCCTACAATGGTAATATTCACCTAGTCGAGGATTATAGACGTCGTCTAGAGATCAAAGAGAGAGAAATGAACCAGGTAATGGAAGCAATGGACAAAGAAATTGAAAACAAAAACAAACTGGAAGAAGAGATGAGACAACTCAAGGAAGACACTCGAACTCTAAGTAGAAAAAACGACGATCTGATTCTGACATTAAGTGCTTATGAAACTCAACTCAGTGAGTTTGAAGAAAAAGAAAAATCAAACCAGCTCACCGAACAACGTGGCAACAACAACAACATTGTGAAGCTATTGGAGAAACAGAAAGAGGAAACGAAGAATGATATGACTGTTTTGAAACACCTCATTGACGACATCAGAATGACAGTGACTGAAAAACCCTACCAACGTGAACAAGTTCAACAACCATACCAACCACCTGCAACTCCAATGCCCTACACAAACCAACAACAAAAAAGGCCACCACCAAACTGCTATACTTGCGGCCGAATCGGACACATCGCGCGCAATTGTTACAGCAACAGACCACCAAGACAAAGATGGATGGGCAATCAACGTAACAATTATCAACGAAACAGTTATCGCGGACCGAGAGGTAGACCCCAACCATATCAATTTCATCAGCAATTTCCGACATATCAATATCCTGCTCAATACCCTGCTCCAAACCAATTCCAGCAGCCCTACCGATACCAACAGTTCCCAACAATTAACAATCAATCTATGCCTCAGCCAGGTATGATGTATCCCACCTCGAATTTCCAACCGGTGCAGCCTTTTGTTTGACATAGATGAAGGAGGAGAGGAGACTGCTAAATCAGGAGAAATGCATGATGAGGACAATAAGACATTGAAAATTTACTATACCAACATAAATGGATTAAATATTAACAAACTTTATGATTCTGATATGATCAGCGATATACAAGATACTGATATCATATGCTTTACTGAAACACACTTAGATGAAAATACTTCCACAGCTTCATCAATGAACCGATTCAATGTTATTGAAACGTTTTGTAAGAATAAAAATATTTTCGGTCGACGAATCAAAGGCATGAGTTTATTTCACAAAAATGAAGAAAACGATGCAAACATAGAACAATTAATATCTGAAAATGGAGACTGATTATAGTCAAAATATCAAATTTTGAAAAGAAAAATCTGAAAGAAATATTTCTAATTCTATGCTACCGAGAAAGCAGACAATCAAAATATGCTGATAAAAATTATTTAAATAGAATCAAAGAATATATTAAAGAATTCAAGATGAAAAATATTATCATGCTGGGAGATCTGAACAGTAGAATTGGTAATTTAAATGACAATGAACACCTGATATGAACCTTCCCACCAGAAAATCAGAGGATCAAGTTATAGATAAACAAGGTCGAGAGCTGATTCAATTCTGTAACGATAATTCACTTATAATAGCTAATGGCAGATATGAAGAAGGAAAACATACATATTGCAGAATTCAAAAAGAGAAAAATTACACATCAGTTATCGACTATCTGATCATATCAGAATCCATGATAGAAAAATTAAAAGCCTTTGACATCATGGAAACTAAACTATTCACTGACCATAGACCATTAAAAATAGAATTAGATATAAAATCAAATTTATTAATTCAAAATAAAGATAAAAAACATGGAAGTGATATCGATAAAATCATCAAACCATTTAGAATGCCACTTAATTCCGATCTTTATAAATATCAAGAAACTCTACTGTTAAAAAGTGCAGAACTAGAGGAAAAGTTAAATAAAGAGCATTTAAATTCTTCTAAAATATACGATGAATTGATAAATACAAATAGAGATATTCATCAAAAAGTAAAATCAAACAAACAAATAATATACTCAAAAGATACACGAAAACTTCGCAAGACTTATAAGACAACGGTTGAAACGTATAAGCAAGATCAAAGTAAAGAAAATCTCAACTCTTTGCTAATAAGTAAAAGACAATATAATAGAATCCTAAAATCCGAAAAAAGAAGATTGCAAAAGATGAAATTAGAGGAGCTACAAATTGCAAAAACTAACCACGACTCTAAAAAATATTGGGAACTAATAAATAAAAGCAAACCAATTAAGACGAGAAAACCAAATACTAAACTTACTGCAAATGACTTTCAAAAAAACCTCAGAAATAAAGATAAACAAAGAAATCAATCTAAAATCATTATGAGAAATGAAATTACTACTCATCCATGTACAAAAAGTGAAGATGATTATTTGAATAAAAATATCACAATAGAAGAAATCGAAAAAGCTGTTCAATTTACCAAAAGTTCAAAATCTAGTGGTCCCGATAAAATTGTATACGAAATGTTTAAGAACAATCCAAGTCAAATACGTGTATTGGAAATACTTTACAATCTTATTTTAAGGGACAAAACCATTCCATGGGAATTAAGTTGGACAACTCCAATTTTCAAAAAAGGAGACAAAAACGATACAAATTCATATCGATGCCTAAATTTATCGTCTTGTGTTGAGAAAATTCTTACTAAAATACTAAACAACAGGTTGAATAAGTGGATTGATAAGTACGATCTAATACACGTATCCCAAACAGGATTTCGAAAAGAACACTCCACCATAGATAATATCTGGATGCTACGAGAAATTATACAAATTTATAAAAATGATAGACAACCATTATACATTTGCTTCATCGATCTGTCAAAGGCTTTTGATTCAATTCCAAAGTTTCATTTAATAAATAAACTGAGAGCTATAATACCAAAAGGTGATTATCTATCCTTAATAGAAAACATCATGAACAATAAGAAATATAAAATACTTTTTAATGGAAAAGAGAGTGAAACTTTTATGTTAGAAAATGGAATTCCACAGGGAGATAGTTTATCACCAATCTTATTTTGTCTTTATTTAAATGATTTTCTCTGTAAACTTGACAGAAATATGAATGAAATCGATCCAGTGGAAATAATTGACTTAAAAATAGCTTCATTAGTTTATGCAGATGATATTGTTTTGCTTAGTACTTCCCAAAATGGGTTAGTCAAACAGCTAAATTACATGCGAAACTTTTGTGATGAAAATGGTCTTAAAATAAATTATGATAAAACTAAAATTATGATACATAATGAAATAGAAGCATATAAAGAGTTATTGCTAAAAGATGGAGACATAACAACATCAATTGAAATAGTAGAAGAATATAAATATTTAGGTGTTTGGATCGCAAAAAGTGACAGAAAACAAATAGAAGAAATTACAAAAAAAGGAAAATCATCATCATATGTAACTGCTAAAACTCTTAAAGAATTTTTCACTGTAGACGCTAAGACATTGAATGAAGTATTCGAAATGCTTACTTTGTCGAAAATGAAATACGGGTGTGAATTATACTTCGATAAAAATTTGAATGATCTAAATAGGATAATAATGCAATTCTACAAAAGATTTTATCATCTGCGGATTACTACACCAAATTATTGCATTACTGGTGAATTCGGCATAAAACCCATGGAATTCCATTGCTATAAATCAGCCTTAAATTATTACCTTAAATTGAATAACGAAAATAATAAAAAGCTAATCACGAGAATATTTAAATTGATAAATAGCAATTTAAATCTGAAATCATTTCGCAATACTTGGTGTGATAGAATACTGAAACTGATACGAAAAACCCAATTACTGCAATTCAAAGACTGTGATTCTTTTGATAAGATATCAAAAAATGTCATCAATACAGTCTTGACGGAATATTTTAGAAGAACATGGATAGACAGTGCAAAAAATAGTAAGAAGGGACTGAGATATTTAGAATTATGTAGATTCCAGTGCGAAGTGAAACAATATCTATGCTTAAATGGTGACAAAATCAAAATTAACAATATACTCCAGCTACGAACAGGTAATCACACTCTCGCAGCAGAAATTGGTACATATCAAAACCGAAGCACTCATAATAATTTTATTTGTAAATTCTGTGACAAGAACGAAACAGAAGACATATTTCATTTCATATCAATCTGTCCTCGATACAGAATTGAAAGACTTGCATTGATTCCTTTCTTAGTGGATTGTGAGCGATCAGATTTCTATGAAACTATGAATGTATTAAAGGCAGGACAAACTTGTGCAATATGATGAATTTATAGACAAAGCAATGCACATCAGGAATAGCAAATAGCGTGAGCTTATGCATTTAAAGCTATTGAACTGTTGCTACGTTAAATTCCAGTATTTGACCCAGTACTTCTAGAAAAGATTTTCTATGTACTGCGAATAATTAGGTATCGGACAAGCTTATGATATTGATGAATTCATTGATAAATCATTATGCTTCAGTAACAACAGATAATGTTGCGCTTCATGCATGTCCATCTTATAATTTTGATTAACATATTTTCAACGCGATTTCTATGAAATTCGTAAAGCCATCATTCTGCGAAATACCGATGAGTTCATCAATAAAACAATGTAAATGTCCCAAGGCTTTTTATTGATTTAGCTGCACAAGTAAGACACGAAAGATAAAACAAAAAAGTTTGATGTCAAATATTCATCAATATACACGCTTCGCCGTCGTAATCAGCTATTGTTTTGGATGCGATTTCTATGAAATTCTTGTCGCACCTAAATGAATTAAATACGGAAACAGTAAACAATGCATTTCGATAGAGAAAGACACTAAAAGCAAAGGGACTGATTAACATTCACTGATACTGACAAACTTTGCTACAATTGTCTCATTCCGCACAAATTTCTTGACATCGGAGGTCGGTTGATTAAACTGTCTTAACATTGCTGTAAAAACCCTTTTTCCTGCATCATTTCAGGTACGTGCTAAGTTCTACATTTTAAGTACTTTTCATGGACGTAATGTACTCTATCCGTCCGGTCGTTCTTCGTCCTTCTCGTGGCTGCTGATGGCTCGTCGGATTTCGCGATGGAGCTTGGCTTTTCGAGGTGGCTTTGCTATAACCATGTAATGACACCCTGTGCTATGCCTGTCGTGACTTCCGTTGACCTGTTGGGGTGTTTCCGTGTTGGTTTGGGGAATGTTCTCCTGGCGGATAGAGCGCATTCGATTTATTTAGAATAACTTTCTATAAATCTGTTTTGATTATTGAACCGTACCTCCGATCAAATAATAAGGTTAAATAATAAGGTTAAATAATCTGCTGTGATGAAGTGTGATTGGTAAATAAAGCACATTATTAATAAATTAATAAAATTAATGTTATTCATTTGCTTATGTATCTTCATGATTATTGCGTGCTGCTATCGCCATGAAAATGAATGATTTGTCTCCTCTCCTCATTTATCCATGACATGTCTCTTCTCATTCTTTGCAATCCTCATATAAATTGACATTGTGATTCATGAATACTAAGATTTCTGATAGACATTGATTCATAAATTTGTAAATAAATCATATTCATCATTCATGCTGACATGACTTTCAATGAAGTGCATTGTATACATGACCATTTTCCATTTGTAAATACGCCTAATCACATATATTGCTCATCACAAATTGAGACATCCATTTGTCATAGACTTTTTCAGATCGTGATTGTCATGACCCATTCATCTAACAACTTTCTCCAATGCTGCTGCTGCCGCTTTCTCATCTCTATGTTTCACCTGTTTAACACGTTATTCATCTTTATCATCAATGTATATCATCTCTAATACTGTAATATCATTCATGCCGTTATCACATGTTTGTACCAAATTGGTCAATAAACGTTCTTGAGTTCTTGAGTTCTTGAGATAGAGGGAGAGAGGGAGAGAGCGAGAGAGGGGGAGAGCGAGAGAGAGGGAGAGAGGGAGAGAGAGAGGGAGAGAGGGAGAGAGAGAGGGAGAGAGAGAGAGGGGGGGAGAGAGAGAGGGGGGGAGAGAGA
>CAJQUW010014703.1:0-15272 GCA_907163375.1 Prostheceraeus crozeri | reverse complement strand
ATTGACTCTCTCTCTTTTTTGAGAGAAGAGACAGATAGTAGATCGTTTATTCAAGGTAATGAAAATCAATTATTTTACATATCGTCGAATACATGTGCACAAAAGTAAGATCGGAAAATCAGTCATAAAATCGTCACATACATAATTATGTCTACAGTGGTTTACACATTTGATACTTCGATTGTGTACAAAGGTGCAGAACGGAATGAAAGATGAGTGTCGAGCGTACGTACTACAGAGAGGGTGCAAATAGCATTTCACTATGACGCGATCGTTGCCGTTTGGTGGTAAAATGTGTGCCAACAGATTTCTTGGATCCTGTATTTCGTGAAAGACCTTTAAAGCGGAAGCGTTATTCGCGTCTTTACGTTGATTGCATGAAATGGTCACATTGGCAATCAATATCACAGATTATTCGATCATCTCGTCCGACGCACGCCTCGATTTTCTGTAGGCTTTACTTGTTCATACTCCGAACAAGTAACGGCACCATTTTATTCCACTATTTGATGAAAACGTAGCATGCCGTTTTTTATGGTGTGTGAGGTCCTCCTCAATAAAGTTACAGCTGCTTCACATGTGATTAACTAAAGCTGGATGCCAAGCTTAGCCTTATAATTGGCATCAGAGTATGTTGCTATGATCCCGGATGCATACTCGGGTAGTGTTGAGTTGCAAGGACTACTAAAAATAGATACTTCTGTGCATAAATACTACATAGATATTTGTAGAGGTATAGCCACAGGCTAATCGCATCTTTTTCAGTTAATGCGTGAATTGCCTAACAAAATTCACATTCGGCTCCCATCGCATAATACAACGGTTTTCAGAACGATAGATATCTTTTCAATCCATATACCTATCGCATTGATGAAGACGAAAAGAGAACAAAACTCCTTGTCCCATGGCTTTCTGATGACGATGTGCTATTCTTTTCTACGACGAAGATAGGTGTTTTTGTTGTGAAACTGCAGAAATCAGTTGACTGTTTCACAACCTCAATATGTTTCGCAACCATGATTAGCGAGGATCCAATAGTAACATACAAAAAGATAACATAACAGCTAATGCGCGAGCCCCTCCGATCAAGGGGGTCGAGGGGGGTCGGTAAGGACCGCGGAATTTTGGGTCCTGAACCACGTGTTGCGTTGTATATTCACATGCTCTTTCTTATTCAGATACATTTTTAGAGTCGTTTCAGAACAAGTACGTTGGCTCGCTTTCTTTGCATAAAGTGAGTCACAAACATATCCCATGTGTTGATAAACACTATAAAAAACTTTCCTCACGAACGAGCTCACCACAATAATCCCAGCCCCAGTTGGACGTTAACGGATTCATACAGATAACGAAATTAAGTATTCCGGGGTACCGGGTTGTTAAAATCAGACTTGGGCCAAGCACATTTTTTCATAAATGCATTACTTTCCGAACGTCAAGATACAAATACAAACAAATGTTTTTAGAATGTCAAAGTATAAATACAAACAGAAATGTTCACATGATTGGCAGTATTCGTGAAGAAGGAAAACTGTCTTAAGAAGTCAGTAGTCTACACTACTAATAGTGGGTACAGTGCAGTGGCGGATCTAGGAATAAATCATAGGGGGGGTGGTCACACAATACACATTAGGATGGTGGAAAATTGACCTCTGTTGAAGGTCCCTTACCATGTCGCTAAGTGCTACAACAGTAGAAATAACGTGAATTTAATTTCTGTAATTATATTTCAAATGTAGAGTTCAATCGAAGTTTTGATAAGAGTAGTAAGTAAAACTCAACCACTGGACCGCGCAAGATGGCCGCCGTCGCTGACGTCCCCCCCCCTCCTGTCAGACGAGTTGGTCGTGGTCGGCCGCCGTGTTGCTTCGAGTCTGACTCCCCCCCTCTGGAACGTCAGACAGAGGTTGCGCTCTCCAAGGTGTCGTGGTGTGCCGGCCAGGCTGGCGTGGTGTACCGGCCAGGTTGGCGTGGTGTGCCGGCCAGGTTGGGCCACTCCCATCGTGTTTCTCGTCAATCGTGTTTCTCGTCAAACGACAGAGTGTCGTGGTGGACTTGGGCGACCGCCAGGTTTTGACTTGAGGCTATAGTGTGTTATGATTTTCGTGAAATCTGATGAATTTTGGGTTGAAAATGGGATGTTTCGAGTGGAAGCAGTGCTCGGATGGGAAAACGGAGGCCAGATTCGGATTCAGTGTGAAATTCTGCATCGGTATGGTGAATTTGAAAGCAATCGGAGAGAAAAAGTTTTGGCTGACGTCCCCCCCCTCGGCGCCGATCTTCCAACTTTGCTTCTAGTAGACGGATTTTGTCGTGCAATAGCTCGTTTGAAAGCGAAGAGTGAGACAAATTCACTGAAAGAAACGGCTTGTTCATATCTGTCTTCGTTTAGATGTGAGACGCCATTTAAGATTTTGGGAGATTGGCGAAAAACGACAGAGTTAGAATTTTGGACGTTTTGGGCTCTAGCGTCAAAACGAAGCATCGGATGGGAAAACGGATTTCAGATTTGGAATCAGCATGAAATTCTCTATCTGTATGGTGAGTTTCAAGGCAATCGGCGAGAAAAAATTTTCAACATTTTTCGAAAAAACGACAGAGTTAGAATTTTTGCGATCGCTGCCTACTGTAGAGCCAAAACGAAGCATCAGATGGGAAAACGGAGGCCAGATTCGGATTCAGCGTCAAATTCTACATGGAAATGGTGTATTTCCAGCTCAATCGGAGCACTAGAACCGGAGATAGACGGATGTAAAGATTTGGATGATGGGTATTACGTCATCAGCTGATCGCCACACATTATATAAGCTGGGAACTGACAGAGACTTGTCATTAAGACGAGAGATTGTCAACGGTAAGTCGTCTCTCTGAGCTCCGATGATAGCTTCGGTCATTCCAAATTCCGGATTTCTGTAAGAAACCGACTTAGAAAATTTCATTGCTGAAGTCAGCTAAGGCGTCAGACTTAGAGGTTCGTCAGGAGATGGCCTTCGTCTCCAGGCCATAAAAGACTCCAAAACTTTAAAGGCTTGTAACTTTGCTTCTACAAGTCCGTTTGACTTGATTCAAAAAAGTTCGGTCGCTATTGATCAGACATATATGGACAGACTACTTATAAAATTTCATAAGTAGTGCTAAAAAGTTGAAAAAAATTAAATTCACTAGTTTTGGAGGTTTTCTGGGGTTTTCGACCCTGCTGAAGTCAATGAAAGCATTTTTAATGATGTCTTAGCCAGTCTTCTCATGGTATAAGCGGCTTTTCACTGAAAGCGAGCAAGACACGGAGATTTTTGCTGTAATATTCCACTGACAGGGTGTTCCTTCGGGACGGCGGACGATGCCGTAGTGATAAGTGTGGCAAGGGAGTGTGTCATATTTTAGACCGAAACCGCTGGGGCAACTCATACTGAACGCGTTTGTCAAGTTCATTTGATTCTATCAAGTCAGTACTATACACATTTGATTTACAAAACATGCTTTGAATACTCATACGATGAAGTTCTTACTTTCATTTAAAACAATATTCCGATAAAATGTTCAACTTACATTCTCAACTTTGTATAATACTAAGATATTTGATAATACAACCTAAGAGATTTTATTTACTTCGATCAGTCTTCGTAGAAACGTATAAGATACAACCATAGTGTCCTAAGACTCATGTGTGCGTTCATCGTAAACACATTAAGAGCAAACCGCAATGATGATACTTCAAATATGTACAAAACTGATATTTCAACAACGGAGTAAAAGCTTGAGATGATACACTCCTGGCAAACTAACTCATGAAGTAGCTTTGCTGTGATACATTTCTATCTGTAAACATATGGTAATGTTAAAGTGAATCTAAAGCTTCTCAGCTTATTAAATGTTCATCATCGCATCAACGCTTTAACTCGTGAACAGTTATAATTTTATTTTTCATTTACAAATAGTAGAACGCTTAGTCTAACTTGCAAACTAGTAAATCTAATTATCTTATTTTACAAACAGTTATACCTTTCTTTCTAGCATACAAGCAGCTAAAACTTTATTTCTAACATACAAACAAATAAAACTTTATTTCTAACGTACACACTGTTGAAACTTTATTTTTAACATATAAACAGCTAAAACTTTATTTCTAACGTACACACTATTGAAAATTTATTTTTAATCTGTAAACTGTTGAAACTATATCTTTCATTTACAAATAGTAGAACGCTTAGTCTAACTTGCAAACTAGTAAATCTCATGACCTTAATTTACAAACTGATAAAACTCTATTTCTAAGATACACACTGTTGAAACTTTATTTTTCACTTGTAAACGGTTGAAACTTTATTTTATTTCTAACGCGCAAACGACTAAAACTTTATTTCTAACGTACACAATGTTGAAACTTCATTTTTAATCTGTAAACTGTTGAAACTATATCTTTTGTTTACAAATTGTAGAACGCTTAGTCTAACTTGCAAACTAGTAAATCTTACAATCTCATTTTACAAACAGATAAAACGTTATTTTTAACGTACACACTGTTGAAACTTTATTTCTAACATACAAACAAATAAAACTTTATTTCTAACGTACACACTGTTGAAACTTTATTTTTAACATATAAACAGCTAAAACTTTATTTCTAACGTACACACTATTGAAAATTTATTTTTAATCTGTAAACTGTTGAAACTATATCTTTTATTTACAAATAGTAGAACGCTTAGTCTAACTTACAAACTAGTAAATCTCATGACCTTAATTTACAAACTGATAAAACTCTATTTCTAAGATACACACTGTTGAAACTTTATTTTTCACTTGTAAACGGTTGAAACTTTATTTTATTTCTAACGCGCAAACGACTAAAACTTTATTTCTAACGTACACACTGTTGAAACTTTATTTTTAATCTGTAAACGGTTGAAACTTTATCTTTCGTTTACAAATTGTAGAACGCTTAGTCTAACTTGCAAACTAGTAAATCCTACAATCTCATTTTACAAACAGATAAAACTTTATTTCTAACGTACACACTGTTGAAACTTTATTTTTAATATACAAACAGCTAAAACTTTATTTCTAACGTACACGCTGTTGAAACTTTATTTTTAATCTACAAAATGTTGAACCTTTATTCTATTTCTAACACACAAACAGCTTAAACTTTATTTCTAACACATACACTATTGAAACTTTATTTTTAATCTGTAAACGGTTGAAACTTTATTTTATTTCTAACATACAAACGGCTTGAACTTTATTTCTAACACATACACTATTGAAACTTTATTTTTAATCTGTAAACTGTTGAAACGATATTTTTCATTTACAAATAATAGAACGCTTAGTCTAACTTGCAAGCTAGTAAATCTTGTTCGTCATCGAATCTAACTGTTTAAATCTTCATCATGGAAATCAATGTTCCACATTCGGAGTAAAAGTTTGAGATGATACACTCCTGGCAAACTAACTCATGAAGTAGCTTTGCTGTGATACATTTCTATCTGTAAACATATGGTAATGTTAAAGTGAATCTAAAACTTTTCAGCTTATTAATTGTTCATCGTTGCATCAACGCTTTAACTCGTGAACAGTTATAATTTTATTTTTCATTTACACTTAGTCTAACTTGTAAACTAGTAAATCTTGCGATCTTATTTTTACAAACAGTTACACCTTTATTTCTAACTTGCAAACTCTTGAAACTTTATTTTGATATGCAAACAGCTAAAACTTTATTTCTAACGCATACACTATTGAAACTTTATTTATACCTTGTAAACTCTTGAAACTTTATTTTGATATACAAACAGCTAAAACTTTATTTCTAACATATACACTATTAAAACTTTATTTCTAACTGGTAAACTCTTGAAACTTTATTTTCATATACAAACAGCTGAAACTTTATTTCTAACGTATACACCATTGAAACTTTATTTTTTAACTTGTAAACTCTTGAAACTTTGTTTTTGATATACAAACAGCTAAAACTTTATTTCTAACGTACACACTATTGAAACTTTATTTTTAACTTGCAAACAGCTAAAACTTTATTTCTAACGTACACACTATTGAAACTTTATTTTTAACTTGTAAACTGGTGAAAATTTATTTTTTATCTTTTAAACTGTTGAAACTTTATTTTGTTTCTAACATACAAACAGATAAAGCTTTATTTCTAATGTACGCACTATTGAAACTTTATTTTTAACTTGCAAACAGCTAAAACTTTATTTCTAACGTACACACTATTGAAACTTTATTTTTAACTTATAAACTGGTGAAACTTTATTTTTTATCTTGTAAACTGTTGAAACTTTATTTTGTTTCTAACATACAAACATATAAAGCTTTATTTCTAACGTACACACTATTGAAACTTTGTTTCTAACTTGTACACTGGTGAAACTTTATTTTTAGCTTGTTAACTGATGAAACTTTCTTTTAACATACAAACAGATAAACCAGAGCGATTTTCATAAACATTCTAACTCTGAAAGTAAGTTACAAGACAATCTACACTGTGCAGTAAAACCTTCTAGTGCTGTGATGAGTTCGCTCAGTAATACAACTTCCATGATCAAACTTTACTTTTACAAACGTGTGAGGTAAACTTATTTGACTACACTAACGCTTGCATTTCATGACATGTATGTTTCATAAAACGTCATGATCAAACTTTACTTTTACAAACGTGTGTCGCAGTAAAACTAGTTGACTACACTAACGCTTACATTTTATGACACTTGTGTTTCGTAAAACTTCAATGATCAAACTTTACTTTTACGAACGTGTGAGGTAAAACTAGTTGACTACACTGACGCTTACATTTTATGACACTTGTGTTTCATAAAACGTCATGATCAAACTTTTCTAACTATACATCAACCTGTGTAGCAGTAAAACTTTTACAAACCATGATACACTTTCTGACGACACTCACGAATAAACGTCATGATCAAACTTTATTTTCTCAAGCATGTGTCACGGTAAAAGATTTGACTAAACTTTGCTTTTGCAAACCATGATACACTTTCTGACTAAACTTGCAAATAAAACGTCATGATCAAACTTTTCTAACTATACATCAACCTGTGTCGCAGTAAAAATATTTGACTACACTAACTTTGAAAACCATGATACACTTTCTGACTAGACTTACGAATACAACTCCAATGATCAAACTTTACTTTAACAAACGTGCGTCGCAGTAAACGATTTGACTAAACTTAGCTTTTGCAAACCATGATACACTTTCTGACTAAACTTGCAAATAAACCTTCGATGATTAAACTTTCTAACTATACATCAACCTGTGTTGCAGTAAAACTTTTGTACGACATGATAAAGTTTCTGACTAGACTTACGAATACAACTTCCATGATCAAACTTTCTTACTATACATCAACCTGTGCTGTAGTAAAACTTTTGTACAACATGATACACTTTCTGACTAGACTTACGAATAAACGTCATGATCAAACCTTCTAACTATACATCAACCTGTGTAGCAGTAAAACTTTTACAAACCATGATACACTTTCTGACGACACTTACAAGAGTTTGTTCACTAGCGAAGAGAGAAGTCTGTGATGTGTTGCGTGTGGCGCATGAATGTCCTCCCGTTTCATCCCTTCATTTCGTCTCCGTGATAGAGACAGTTCTTAAAAGAACTGATGGTTCATTCTCACATGGTTGGCCAACTGTCGGGAGACAAGTGCAATGGAGATTTTATGAGGTAACCTGTGGCAGATAGCTAAATGTCGCTCTGGCGGTCAGAGTACAACGTTGAGACGAAAGGCAACCACTTGCAAACATGACGCAGAGAGGTTTCACAAGGATTACCATTGCCCACGTCCCGTGCAATACTCATCGCTACGGACTTCACCGCTGTCTCGAAAGAACGCCCACTCACAGGAAGTATCACACCGAAAATCTCCGTGACTTGCAGCATCCATGACTTGATCGCCAGACATGAAAAACCTGTAGAGTTGGTAAGAGGTTGACAGACTTTGAGCAGCTTGATAGCAAGCCGTAGAGAGCTTGATTCACCAGCGTTTTGCAATGGAGATGCTTAGAGGCCACCCATGACAAGATAGCTAAGACTCAACCGATTGGCGTTCAAAGTGCTACGTTGAGAACTGTGTCAAATGCCCAACATGGGTCGCCCCAGCGGTTTCGGTCTAAAATATGACACACTCCCTTGCCACACTTATCACTACGGCATCGTCCGCCGTCCCGAAGGAACACCCTGTCGGTGGAATATTACAGCAAAACTCTCCGTGTCTTGCTCGCTTTCAGTGAAAAGCCGCTTATACCATGAGAAGACTGGCTAAGACATCATTAAAAATGCTTTCATTGACTTCAGCAGGGTCGAAAACCCCAGAAAACCTCCAAAACTAGTGAATTTAATTTTTTTCAACTTTTTAGCACTACTTATGAAATTTTATAAGTAGTCTGTCCATATATGTCTGATCAATAGCGACCGAACTTTTTTGAATCAAGTCAAACGGACTTGTAGAAGCAAAGTTACAAGCCTTTAAAGTTTTGGAGTCTTTTATGGCCTGGAGACGAAGGCCATCTCCTGACGAACCTCTAAGTCTGACGCCTTAGCTGACTTCAGCAATGAAATTTTCTAAGTCGGTTTCTTACAGAAACCCGGAATTTGGAATGACCGAAGCTATCATCGGAGCTCAGAGAGACGACTTACCGTTGACAATCTCTCGTCTTAATGACAAGTCTCTGTCGGTTCCCAGCTTATATAGTGTGTGGCAATCAGCTGATGACGTAATACCCATCATCCAAATCTTTAAATCCGTCTATCTCCGGTTCTAGTGCTCCGATGGAGCTGGAAATTCACCATTTCCATGTAGAATTTGACGCTGAATCCGAATCTGGCCTCTGTTTTCCCATCTGATGCTTCGTTTTGGCTCTACAGCCCGCGGCCATCGCAAAAATTCTAACTGTCGTTTTTCGGAAAAATGATGAAAAATTTTTTCTCGCCGATTAAGCTGGAAATCACACCACAGATGTAGAATTTCACGCTGATTGCAAATCTGAAATCCGTTTTCCCATCCGATGCTTCGTTTTGACGCTAGAGCCCAAAACGTCCAAAATTCTAACTCTTGTCGTTTTTTCGCCAATCTCCCAAAATTTTAAATGGCGTTTCACATCTAAACGAAGGCAGATATGAACAAGCCGTTTCTTTCAGTGAATTTGTCTCACTCTTCGCTTTCAAACGAGCTATTGCACGACAAAATCCGTCCACTAGAAGCAAAGTTGGAAGATCGGCGCCGAGGGGGGGGGGAACGTCAGCGAAAATTTTTTCTCTCCGATTGCTTTCAAATTCACCATACGGATGCAGAATTTCACGCTGAATCCGAATCTGGCCTCCGTTTTCCCATCCGAGCACTGCTTCCACTCGAAACATCCCATTTTCAACCCAAAATTCATCAGATTTCACGAAAATCATATCATACTATAGCCGCAAGTCAAAACCTGGCGGTCGCCCAAGTCCACCACGACACTCTGTCGTTTGACGAGAAACACGATGGGAGTGGCCCAACCTGGCCGGCACACCACGCCAACCTGGCCGGCACACCACGCCAACATGGCCGGCACACCACGCCAGCCTGGCCGGCACACCACGACACCTTGGAGAGCGCAACCTCTGTCTGACGTTCCAGAGGGGGGGAGTCAGACTCGAAGCAACACGGCGGCCGACCACGACCAACTCGTCTGACAGGAGGGGGGGGACGTCAGCGACGGCGGCCATCTTGCGCGGTCCAGTGGTTGAGTTTTACTTACTACTGATAAGGCAAAAGTGTCGATTACTTCTTTAACAGGTATTGAAATGTTCGGATGCATGTGCATTAATGCAAGTCCGGAAAGTCTTTTCTCACCCATTCGTGAACGCAACCACGTTTTCAAACGTCTGAGACAAGTGAAGGAACGCTCAGCGGACGCTACTGAAACAGGGCAAGTCACTAAAATTCGCAACAATTTCCTAATATTCGGAAAATTATCTGAGCACTCCCTCAAACTGTCAATACGTCTTAGGCAGGTTGGGAATTCCATTCCACCGACGCTTCCACAATTTTACCTCGGCCAACAGCAACTTTTCGGCAGTCCCAGGACCTAACTCGGTCAAAAAGTCCCAATAGAACTGCGCACACTCCTTAACAAAATCATTTGTTGGATATGAAAATATTAATAAAATGCTACTTAGTTTCTTGGTGAGGAAGGTTTCTGTAAGATATAGGCTTACCTCTGGTTTATGTATGAGGAACCCAGCATTGACAATGATGAAAATCTTTTTTCCATTCAACCACTCCTTGATTTCACATCGGTCAACAAATTATCCAAAAAGGGAATAAATAAGTTTTCCTGAAATATTCCATCGCATTTGACGAGGAGTGTTACCAGCGGACATAAAAAAAATTTTACTGCTACTTAGATTCATAGGGGGGCGGCCGCCCCTTTCGCCCCCCCCCCCATTAAATCCACCCCTGGTGCAGTGGCATGATATTCATACGTGGTGCATAATTCTCAAGCATGTGCATACGTACAATTGCCACTTTCTTAATGCTAGTAATGCTTTCTTCGTCAAATCTACAGCACAAATACAAATATATTTTCTAGAACTTTCTATTTACAAATAAACAGCCTATACTTGAAAATACAAAACTACTTCCTCTACAGGCCCAATTATACTCGTAGAATTCCATGTCGTTGCCCATCGCGCAAACATCATGACAACCGATAAGAAACAGATTTGTTTACATCATGTCATGAGGGAATGGGAGCTAAATGCGCTTGCGCTGCTGGAAGGCGACCGTTTATGCTTCCGGCGTATTTTGACAGCGCAGTGTTATCTGTGAAGAATATATCAAAAGTTAGCGATGGGAAACCTGTTATCACAACAGGTGGGCTGACAGGAAGTCATCAACATCACGAGTATAAACCGGCTTTAAATTAGGTTATGATGACAAGTGCTGATTAATAAACACTCTTATCTCTCAAACACTTTGATGAAATTGATATGATCTTCAAAATATAATTGCTTAATGTATTATGAAAGAATTGAGACCCTTTGGATATAATGTATAAGACATTTTGTATAGAAATAAGAACTTCAGGATGTTTACGACGAGGCCTTTCGAACCGTTCTATTTCATGTCGTACACGGTCGTGAGAGAACTTGATGCACATCATCTGACGTTGTTGGATTACAGCTCAAACTACAGTACAGAGACGGAAGACAAGGCACTAGAGCGGAATGATAGCAATGACTTCAATGCTGTAACATAGCAGTCAAATATTGAACAATAAAAAGAAACTAACACCACGGCAAATGTAAATCCATGACGAACTCCTTTTGGACACAGAGATCAGGAGAAAAACATTTAATACTGATTGTTTCATAAATACGTAACAGATAAAATTATGTGAAGTAAATAAAACTCTAAAATGCAAGTCCACCTTCGAAAAATCAGCAACTGTACAAGTTTGGAGGTGACGCGTGACTGTGCTAGACGGCTTCACTTTAGATCTGGGAGACAACTTATTTTTATTTCAACGGGCACGTGTTCCTTCATCCTGCCTGCAGACATCTGGTGGTTCTGCCAATGTACCTCCTTCCACAAACACACGAAAAAGCAAAGATTTGCTAGTTTGCAAGAAAAGCTAGTTTGGGCAGAAACAGACAGTTTGTCTGTAGGAGAGGAAACAGGAACAGACACTGTCCCAAAGACAACACGAGGTTTGACAGCAGGAAAAACACTCAAACACTTTTTAAACGACCGATTCACAAAATCCTCAGCCTGGTCGCCAATAAATGGCAACTTCAAAATGATAGATCTCTTTTCAGGACCAAACTCAGGACTAACACTCACAATAGGAAGCTGCATAAAACGGAGAATAATGTGTAGAGGACAACCATTGAAAACGAGAGTTTCCTCTATACATTCTAACTGACATTGAAGCGAATCATGCGAACATAGGCGGTAAGCGCGACAGCTTAAAGATCTAATCAGACCAACCTTATAACTGCGTGGCACAAACCTGTAGTAACTAGTGTACAATCCAGTCCGTGTACTTTTCCTGTAAACGGAAGTACAGACCGACCCATCCAGACGTCGTTTGCAACACACATCTAGAAATGGTAACTTGTCATCTTGCTCAAACTCACTTGTAAACTGAATGGACGAATGTACAGAATTAAAAACACTCAACAACTGTTTTGCCGTCTCAAAGGATGGAACAATAAGAAAACAATCATCATCGTATCTAAGATACAAATCAGTGCTCCTGCTGATCTCTTTATGAAACAATCAGTATTAAATGCTTTTCTCCTGATCTCTGTGTCCAAAAGGAGTTGTGGTGTTAGTTTCTTTCTTTTTATTGTTCAATATTTGACTGCTATGTTGCAGTATTGAAGTCATTGTCATCATTCCGCTCTAGTGCCTTGTCTTCCGTCTCTGTACTGTAGTTTGAGCTGTAATCCAACAACGTCAGATGCAGTGGCGTACCGAAGGGGGGGATGCAGGGGATGCATCCCCCCCCGAAATTCGAAACTCTAAGTGGCATGAAAAAGGGAGAAACTTAGGCATACTGAGCATGTGAAAATATCGAGTGTCGGCTTTCGTAAAAATTAATAAATCATCCTTTATTTTGAAATAAAAATACTCAATTTCAGACCAATAATACTTGATTTAACACTTGAATATATACCTTGTAAATTTCTATAAGTTTCTATCAATTTTGACTGTTGATCAAATTTCCTCTTTCATCCTTCACGATACACGGGTATGGGTATGAGGCAGGTGATTATGTCATCGACAAATATGTGAAAGTCGCTAATCCTATTCCCCTCCAAGTTCCTAGGTCGGAATTTAATGTATCTTTGTTGATATTTCTTGAAAGTGGCGAAGAGTTTTGCTTTTATTGTCGGTAAATGAAATATTCAACACCTTTGTTTATCATGATAAAGAGGCGATTCAGCGAGAATCGTTGCGACTTCCTGTTGTGATAACACATTTGGAGATATTAGGATGCAATTTCCAACGGCTGTTTAATCCATTAACTGAAGAAATGAGGTGAGTTTTGATCCGTGCGTACATGTTTTGTTTATCACCACATTTCCAATCAACATGCCTAGGCCAAGTTTCTCGCGTTTCATTTGTTCATAGAAGCATGGCTTGACTTATAAGTAATTTAGTCGTAGCTACAGACAGATTCAGTTTATCACATTGACTTGCTGCAGTCTATATAGTGAACATTTCTAATTTGTCAAATTATATTTTAACTGAAGAGTAAGTACATGCATGCTTATGAGTGATTTGCATTTTCAATACAATAAAATGATGAAATCTCAATCAAGGTCGGTGATGCAATATACGGTACGGAGTAACCTCCACAGCGGCAACAGAGCCCTGCCACTGCGTCGCTTCTGGTAACAGATTCGACTTACTTCGACGTGACAACCCTCGGCCCCGGGAATCATTCCTGGGTGGTTGTCTTTGGCCGGGAATGTGTTAGAGTAACGCTAACGAAGCAGTCCGGAGGAAGAAAAACTCATGGGCTTAGATGCATCTCCGTCTAGGCCAATAGCAGTAGGATGTCCCCTAGTTAAGTTGGCCACCTTAATAAAATTAGTCTGACTTTTCCGCCCCTACCTTGATCGGATGACCTGTCTGGGGGTAGTGCTGAATGCAGCGACTTCGACAGTCAGTGAATCTAACAGGTACCCTGATCGAATCAACCATTCGAGAAGGACGACCTGATGGAATGAGACGGAAGTTTAATGTTGCACTCAATTAGTCCAGCAGCTCCGATCGTGAGAGGGTGGTTCCTTCTCACCTTGAGGGTAAGTTAGGTTAGGAATTAAGGACCAAAAATATTACTTGCAAAACTACACTCAAAAAGAATCATGATACCGTTATACTAAAATGGTATGAGTAAGTAAACGTATGCATAATTTATGCTGAACATTACCTGTAATAGGTTTATCTGATGTCTGTAGCCAAGGCGTAACCCACTCTGAGGGAAATGTTCATTGGACGGAAGAGTCGATTGCTGGATTAGATAGGCCTACTAAGGAAACGGTTGGATCAGGATTGCCACGTCAACAGAAACGTCCAAAAGGATCTTATAGAGAGAAGTGAAAACAAGACGAAATGTGTTTGATTATTGTAATTCCTAAGTTTGTTAAGGTTACATAGATTTATCCTAAGATTTTGATGATTCAACGAAGCATGGAAATAATTCAATAGGTTGATGAACTTAAACATTTTGAGGAAAAAAAGTCAATCACAGAATCTGCTAGGCCTACGTGAATATCAGCCCATCAATTATTGCATTAATACGGATTACACCGTTAGTAATACTCTATAGCTCTATTTGTATTTTTTGTTTTGTCAGGCACCTTGAATAAATTTTTGTCGGCAAAGCGATGCCCCCAAACTAAATTTCCAATGCATAGTTGTACCACTGATTCTGGTCATGATAAATGTGTAAGATGTCGGCCAGAGTTTGAATCCTGGCAAGACTTTTGGCGACAACAGCCATCGGTCCAACCGATTGGAGCTCAGCTTGACCGGAGGCGCTGAGAGAGTGTGATAAGGATCTCTATCCAAATGTACATAAAAGTAACAACTAACCACTTTTTTTTGGTCACCCCAGTAGTGGTACAACATGTTACAGCTGAGAGAATCTTTCAGCCCTGCTCAGCTTACTTAGAAACCCATCAACATAGGGCAATGAACAATGATGGGCCAAAGGCGGTCTAAACGGAACTTCGCACTTCTGGCCGTTTCATCCAAGAGAACAATTAAGTTGTGTTACGATTCCCGTTGTTACAGGAATATGCGAGAATATTTGATTCCTCGATTGCGATTGATAGAATAACATTTTGCATCATATTATTATCCCCATTTTATTCATCCATTTTTTATAATATCTATTGAATAATATGTAGGCTAATAAATGCATGAGAGATATGCTTTGTACCGGTACTATTATATATACGAGTATATTACATTCTTGTTTACTATATTTTGAACGCAGTTTTACGGATTTTTGTATTTTTTGTAATATTTTTTTTTGTTTTTTTGTTTGAGCGCAAGTGTAAATGATATTTGATTTGGCTTGATTTCAACAGTGGTATAATCACATGCCAGTATAAATCGGACTAGGATTCTATTCCATAACAAGTTCTAAAATTTTTGAGGTCAGTATTCAAAATATCATCCCCACCCCCCCCTAAACCGAAAATCCTGGGTACGCGC